>VWZZ01007525.1:43555-118017 GCA_013399095.1 Psophia crepitans
TTTATTGCTGGAGAAGCCTGTTCCTGAAGGACTGCACCCTGTGGGAGAAACCCACTCTGGAGGAGTTTGTGAAGGACTGTAGCCCATGGGAAGGGCTCTGGTTGGAGAAGTTAATGGAAGACTGCCTCCTGTGGGTGGGGGAAAGGTGTTTTTAAAATCTAGTTTTATTTCTCATTACTGTACTCTGATTTCATTGGTAATAAATTAATTTTCCCAAGCTGAGTCTGTTTTGCCTGTGATGGTAAGTGGTGAGTCATCTCTCCCTGTCCTTACCTTGACCCATGAGGCTTTCATTATATTTTATTTCCCCTGTCCAGCTGAGGAGAATCATAGAATCATTAAGGTTGGAAGAGACCTCAAGGATCATCTAGTCCAACCGTCCCACCACCACCTATTACCCACTAAACCATGTCCCTAAGTACCAGATCCAACCTTTCCTTAAACATCCCCAGGGACGGTGACTCCACCACCTCCCTGGGCAACCTGTTCCAATGCCCAAACACCCTTTCCAAGAAGAAATTTCTCCTCATCTCCAACCTGAACCTCACCTGGCGCAACTTGCAGCCATTCCCCCTTGTCCTGTCACTAGTTATCTGTGAGAAGAGGCCGACCCCCAGCTCGCCACAACTTCCTTTCAGGTAGTTGTAGAGGGCAATGAAGTCTGCCCTGAGCCTCCTCTTCTCCAGACTAAACAAGCCCAGTTCCCTCAGCCGCTCCTCATAAGACCTGTGCTCCAGCCCCTTCACCAGTTTCGTTGCCCTTCTCTGGACATGCTCCAGGGCCTCCATGTCTTTCTTGTGGTGAGGGGCCCAAAACTGAACACAGGACTCGAGGTGCTGCCTCACCAGGGCTGAGTACAGGGGGACGATCACCTGGCATCCAGCCAGGGTTAACCACCTCATTTAATTAAGCTACAGTACTTGTAGTAGTGAATTTTGGTCTGTCATATGCTATTATATTCTGTCTCACATGGTATTCTTCAATGGCAACCCCATATGAAAGATTAAGCAAAACTTTGAAAGTAGAAAACAATGGAAAATATGATGTGAGAAGAAAAATTTCAAAGCTAGAAGAAAAAAAAATAGACACACATAGTATAAAGTTGCATTTACAGTGTACTAAACACTCTATTTGTTTCAGTCGGTAGATACTGAACCTGAACTGCAAAACTGTAGGTATTTCCAGTTTAACCACAGGCTTCTGAAAGTGATTTAGAGACATTGTTAAAAATCTCTTTGATTTATTTTCCCATATATACAGCAGACAAAGCAAGCTTTCTCCTTTTTATAACATAAATACTCTAGGTTGTGCAAGACGAGCATCAGTATATTCAGATGTCTTCTGGATCTATATTAGAAATCCTTATAAATTAATTAACTTCACTTAATAGAATAATGTATTCATTTAGAACATTATCCAGGAAAAACATGTACATACTTCAATCAAAATATCTTTTCTTTTTTTTTTTATTATAAGTATTTAATAAAACCTCATGTATTGCATTTTCTTTAGAAAATGCGCTATGATGTAGTTTGGCTGACATTTCATCAACCAATGAAAAATAGAATATGAACCATCATATCATAAAATGTTTTTTTACTACAGGAAAAGTTTCAAATTTAAAGAAAGCTGGTACTGAAAATTTTAAAGGTTTTTTTGGCTTTTTACTTCTTCTCTAATTTGCTGGCTTTTCTTTTTAAAGATATCAGGAGTCAAACATAACTTGTTCCCTACCATAGCTTATAATATAGAAATTTAAGAAAGATAGATACAGTTTCCTTACTGAAAATATGGTCGTGCTTCTTTCACTGGGAAGGCTTGTGTAATACCAAAAGGAAAAAAACAAACAAAAAAATACCCCAACCAACCAACCAAACAGAAAACAAAACCACCAAACAAACAAAACAAAACATCCAAAAAACCCCAAAACAAATCAAAATATGTAAAAAACTTCTAATGTATGTAAATGGTTTTTTAATTTTTTTCCTATTTTTTACTAAACATCAAGAGTGAATAAGAAACACAGAAAATGTTGGCACTTCCACAAATTTTGAGTGAAGGAAAGTGCCAACACAAAATGCATATTAAAATGTAAAGTACCCTTTTAGATGATCCATTTATTAGTGAAGTTAGGCAACAACAATATTCATACTTCCAGTTTTTGTGGAAGGACAGTAGCCACAAATGTTGATAATAGATACTAAAGACAAAGAAGATAAGGTAATTTTAAATTTAAGGCAGTCTTAGGTTTTTTTGTTTGGTGGGGGGGGTTGGGTTGGGTTTTTTTGGGGTGGTGGGGTTTTTTTTTGCTTGTTTGTTTTTTTGTTTTGTTTTAAGAGAAAGAAAGAATGCCCAAAGAATGCTCTAGTGAACAGACAGGGACAAGGGAGAATAGCAGAGTGAAAGGTGAAATCAGAGTTGTGTAGAGACTTGGATCCACAGCAAAGTTATTTCACTGATTAGAATAACATAATCTATTCAAGAGAGACTTCTAATGCTGCAGTTATGAGGTAGTAAGTATCAGTGTTACATCTCTTACTTCTATGCTTACATGCAGCATTTGATTGCAGACTGTAATCTTTCTGCAAGATTCTTGCATTGTAGGGAGACTGTTTTTCCTTATGCGGGAAACTAGTCAAAGAAGTAGACATAGCTATTGTAGTCTGAGAACTATTTCAGACGCTTTGGTAAAGGCAGACAAAAAGAAAAATCTCCAGATATGCCAAACTGGAAAGCAGAATTAGATGGAAACTGTAGCAAGCCAGAATGGGATTTTCAGAATCATATTTTGCAGATCCAAAAACTGCAGTTAAGGCAAAGAAAAATTGTTTTGTTGTTATTTTCTTTTTGTTTGCTTTTTTGCTTGCTTGCTTGTTTAATGCTACATATAGTTGTTTTCTGTGATTTATTTTTTGGAAGTTGAGGGACAATAAGGATTTTCAGCTTCCCATCGTTTTGCAGTCTGTCATCATAGACCTAATCTTACATTGCTGATGACTCTATGAGTTCTGATATTGATTTAGTTTGGAGAAGAATCAACTTTGATTCGAACCCGGTGAGGGTAAAACATTTTACTTTCAGAGTGCAAGTTAGAGTTTGCACAAAGAATGCTGATTCACACTATTGATTCTCAGCTACTTGCTCACCAAGAAACAGTAGACACAAGATAAAAATGGCCCCGGTGAGAACAGTTCAGTACTCCAGCTAATACGATATCCCACATCTGACCGTGGTCAGTACCCCACACAGAAGAGGAAGACAGAACAAAAAAAAAATCCCTTTAAGGACAATTATAGATGAAACAAAAGGTCCCAATTAATGAATGTTTAACTTTCAGTCTCATCCTCAAGAGCTTCTTCTTTTTTTTACCCTAATCAAAACAATGTAAAATGTTTGCCAAAAATTCTTAACAGCTTCACTTAATTTTTCATATTGAAAAGGACAAATAAAGAAAATGTAAACCAGGGATTGCTTATACACTTGACGGAAAACATAGGGCTTTTTATTTTATATGATTTCTGGAGATTTCATTATGCATTTAAAGATGATTAAAGCTGCAATTTGATAATCTCACACATGTAGAATAATTGCCCACTAACGTTTAAGAACAAGAAATGCAGAGAAATACCCTAGTGCTTTGAAAAGGATTGTGTACTGTATCTTTTAAATAAGGTAGAGATAGTTGGAATGATGGATAGATAGTTACATTATTGAGTGTTTGGGTATATGTGTTTACCTGTACTTTATAAAAGGAGACCATCTTGATTTCACTTTGTGAACAATTTTGTATATAACACAAATACTTATTGAGTACACTTTATACACAGACTGTTACTGCTTTAGACAGCAACTATGTAATTCTGAGTAAGAAATAATAAAAAAAAATTCTTTAGCTTTATACATACATACGTGTCATGAATACAATTGTTTTCTCACTGAAGAGTGCAAAACATCTGGGAGAGAATAGGACGGGATAGTTTGAAAACTGTGGGATGTGTATCATATTTTTACTAAAAGTTTTAGTTTCTTTAGTGTTACTTATGTATAAGAAAATGTGATTTGAATTAATTTTTAAAGTATTTTTTGCTGTATTTCCTCAAATAAGAAGGCAAACCAATGTAGTGTAAAGTAATTAGAGATCCTTCTATTTTTTTAAATAAATTTCAAGTGTGAGTTGCTTTTACCAAATGTAGTGAATTAAATTCATTAAAATGCATTTAATGAGGGAAAAAAAGCCTGGAAAATAGTTTAAGTTCATGTAATATCTCATATAATAAAATATGTTTATTCACTCCAATTGCTAAGATTTCTTGGGCTAAAGAGTGTTGAAGAGAATAGAATAGAATAGAATAGAATAGAATAGAATAGAATAGAATAGAATAGAATCATTAAGGTTGGAAGTGACCTCAAGGATCATCTAGTCCAACCATCCCCCCACCACCTATTACCCACTAGACCATGTCCTTCAGTACTGCGTCTAACCTTTCCTTAAATACCCGCAGGGACGGCAACCTGTTCCAATGCCCGACCACCCTTTCAAATAAGAAATTTCTCCTAATCTCCAACCTGAACCTCACCTGGCGCAACCTACAGCCTTTCCCCCTAGTCCTGTCACTAGTTATCTATGAGAAGAGGCCAACCCCCAGCTCACCACAACTTCCTTTCAGGTAGTTGTAGAGGGCAATAAGGTCTCCCCTGAGCCTCCTCTTCAAAATAAAATATGCTGCAGGAATGAATTTGAAAAGTTTATGAATTCTAAGGGAGATAAAAAATTAAAATTACATTAACAGTGTTCTGAGTTGGCATACAGAGAGGAGTTTTATTATTAGCTTATCAATAATTATCCCTTCATTAATGGAACAGCAAATAATTTTATTTGCACAATAGGAGGTCTAATAGGAATGAACTCCATTTTCTTCAACAATAATTCGGATATCTTATTGGGACAAGGTACTTGGCTCTTGGCCTCACAGCTTATTCATGTGGGAACCAATTATTGACTTCTAAAATGGAGCATCCCTCCAATAAATTTTAAATAATTCATAATCTAATTTCATGTATATGTATCAAACTGAATCAAGTATGAACATACATTTTAATGAGACGTGCAAGATTCTCATAACAGTTCATCTCATAAAAATTACCAGGTTTCATTCTGATTACATTCATTAGACAGTTAAAAAGATAAATAAATAAATAAATTCAACAGTGTTAAGCACAGGTCATTGATTTTAAAACCTTTAATTCTTGCCTACTATTTTTATACAAAGCGGAGGATGAAAATGTTTCTAAAATCCTGTATAAACATATTCATAAAGAACATAAAGAAGAAGAGAAGGTGAGTCAGAACTCTGATAAGCATTAATAAATCTTCATGTATATTACAGTCCTCAGAAATGTTGACAATTATTCAGTGGCCGTGCATGAGCACTTATGTATAATGTTGAAAGACTGTAATTATCAGTAAAATTTTGCATCCACTTCATCTCATTCCAATACGAATCATGAATGCCATAAATACTGTGTACACTAAAAATGGTCTTTTGGTTAAAAACAACTTAGATTTCTTTCATGGAGAAAAAAAATCATAAAAAATCATTAACTCCCATCTAGCTATTTATTTAATTATGTCTTTCCTTCCACTACATTGTTTAACAACTATCTGAAAACAACTTTGGTGCAGTTCATTATAACTACACACTCACTGCTAATCATTTAGATTCACTTAGTTCAAAATTATTTCTCTTATTGATATAGAAAAAAGATAAAATTTTCTGAGGCTAGAAAATAGTGCACTTTTGTCCTTTTAGACTCCTGTTGTTACTCACAGGGAGTGGTTTTGTGTTCACAGTAAATGTGCAATGTTTTGCTTCAAAGTGTAATGGATTGATTAGACCTTTTTGTAAATCCTAGCATGCTATAGAGAAGCCTTGCATGAAGTTCATCTCACCTAAGAGTAGATATCCCAAATGCAGAAGTCTTTCTGACCTTTTTTAGTCAGTGGCAGGAAATAGGCAATTTTAGAGCAATATCCTTCTGATCTGTTTTTTATAGAGTAAATCCCAGATAAGAAGATAATAATCCAATGGGTGGAAAAGCTGCGTAGGTTTGGGTTTGTTTTTTTTCTGTTTGCGAATCTGTATGTAGGATGCATGATAACTTCTAGTCCAGAAACTGTAATATTAGATGTGTATTTTTTTAGAATGTTAGAAAGTGTAATGGAGCTTCTAATGGATCCGTGCAGAAGCGTGAAACTTGCTTGTTACAGTCAGTATGCGATCCCACGTCTGTTGGTCTTCATCAACCTAGATGTTCAAGGTATTCAATAGTGAATGCATCTGGTTTCAAAGGTAGGGAAGCTAATGCAGTCAATAAGACAGTGGAACAATAAAAACATTCAAGTAAACAAATAGATTGTAAGGAATGTAAACAAATAGATGTAAGTAGTAAGACAAAATTATGTGAAAACTTCCAGAAGTTTTCATCTTTAATCTAAAAAAATGAAGAAGTACAGAACAAGACAATATTAAAATACCTAATGCTAAAACATAGTAGTGTTAGAGGGAAAAGCATTAATTTTAAACAAGGAAAGTCCTTGGTGCTTTGTTTAAGTTCTGTTGGTTACATATCACGGGACAAGCAGAGCTGGTGATGTAGGGTCCCAAAGAGATGACAGAGGGAAGGATTTAAAGTTTGTAATTACTTTAAAAATTAAGGTTGAAAACAGAGGTCACAGAGGGACCTAAGCAAACAGCTGGGACAGATACAAACAAGCAAAAAGGCAAACAGAACAGATGGTAAGAGGTACAAATTAAGAAAAATGTTTCATATACTTATGCTTCAAGACCAGTGTTTGAAAGGCATATAGGAAGAATTCAGAACTATGCAACCAAAAGAAGACGGTTTGGGGAAAACAGGCAGATTGGAGAGGTTAAAAATGGCATGGGATAACTTGCAGATATCTAGAATATGTTCCTAGATGTATGAGAGGAAAGACCACAAATAACTTGTCTTGAGGTTAGGTAATTGAATGGCATGTGGAAGACTACAGGATGTGACAGTTAACAATGTGAGATGCTGATGAAATCCCTGACAGTGCCATGCTGGTGGCTGAGCTGCTAGAGAGGATTGAGGGGAATTATATGAAAAACAGACAACCCAAAACAGATGAAGGGGATCCTTGAGAGATCTTTGTGGAGTAGAGGTCAGTAATGCCTTGGTAACTACTTCCATTGGTAATTCCATCAAAAGTTGAAATGACCTAGGTAACAGTAGCAGAAATACTAAAGTTGGTACCGGTGGAGAAAAAGTAATTAGGGGTAGGGTGTTTATTTGGAAGTTTGTTGTGGAAGAGAAAGGGAGGTACTAAGGCAGCAAAAGGAGAGTCAAGAAATGGGAAAAAGGATAATAAATTATGCACGCTAGCTGACCAGGGCTATTGAGGGGTGCCTGTAGGCCGGCCCTGTCTTTTATTCAACCATAAGCAAACAATATGTGCAAATGCCATGAACAAATGATGGTGAGGATGAGATTCCTCTCACTTAATTCTCTGCCTGTGCCTGTGTCTTCCCTTCGCCAGTCTATAAACTAAGCTACTTCAAGTGACAGGCTCTTCAGATCCCTATTTTTCTATGTGATTAAGAGAAATAAATATGTCAAGAATATTGTTGTGATGGAAAAAGCTGAGATGTAAATTCATCTTATTTAAACCCACATAAGACATAAAAAATGCAATTACAAAATAAGGACTGGTAAGGTGGCAGGGTTAATTAGATATAATGGAACTTATGAAGAAAGAAAGGCTTTCAAGTACTGCTTAATAAAACCTTAAGGGACTATGAAATCTGCAGAGACTCAGTTGATTTTTCCCATCAAATTTAACTGGGGATAGAAGAAGAAATTCACTAATTAAAAGCCAGTGCACCTTTTGGGTCTCCTAAGAGGTTCCCTATTAGTCAGTCTGAACTGTAATAAATTTTTCAAAGCCTCAGAAAAAGGTGAGAGTAGAAAAGAGCAGAGAAGGATCTTCAAGGTCAGTAGTGCTTATTGATATATGTGCTGAGAGTGTGCATTTTGATTTTGGGTGTTAAAGTTGCTGTTATTAGATCTCAGTCAGTCTACAGCCATAATTATTAGCAAAAAATAAATGAAGAAAAACATGAAAAGCTGGTATATGGCAGCCTTCCCACATATAAAACTCTGAAAAACTTTGTCTTGTCCATACAAACTTCAATGATGTTAACCTAATAGTTAAAGTCATTTCATACTTTTTTATTTCCATTTTAAACCTACCTTTTCAATGAGAATTTGTAAAAGGAAACAAAAAATTCTACTACAAAGGAAACACTGATAATTATCAGAGGTTTGTTGTTTTTTTTTTTTAAGCTCATCAAAATGTCTCAGAAAATAAAACTAATTTGTGCTTTATATTTGTTCACTTCGCAGTTGTTGCTGGAAAGCAGCTACACCAATTTCACTTGTAAATGATCTAGTTCATCCAGTATGGGAAAATATTAATTCTTTATTTTTAGTGCAATTATTTATTACCTAAGATGAAGGTTTTATGATACACTGAGTGAAACAGCAAGTTTTAAAAGAGGAAATAACTTTTCAAAATCAAATATGTATGGCATTTTGATAAGGTGGAAAGTTATGAAAGCAAGGACATTTGAGACAGTTTTGCTTTTATTTTCCAAATACTAAAGTATTTTTCCAGTCTAAAAATCATCATTTGAAGAACACTTGAAGAATATTTGGACATATTTGATGATCCATTCGTGAAAATTCATCAGTGCTTTTAAATAAATTATCTGGAAGTGCAATTTATTACATTTGCAGCTGAAATATGTAAATTCAGGACATTGTGATGTCTCTAAGACTACTAATAATGTTGCTAGCTAATTATACAACCCAAGACACTGTCTAAAAATTATAACTCTTTTCTTGACCTATTTTGGAGACTGGACTTATCATCTTTTAGTACTACAAAATTTAAAAACTTTTCTGTGCTTTTTTCTTAAGGATAGTAATAAGTGGGAATCAATTATTCCTATATTTCTTTCTTAGGCATAGCTTAAATACATTGGGAGGTTATTTTCTGGTGCTTCTGAACTTCTGAGCCAGAACTAGGAACACACACTTTTGGAGGCAAAAAGGCAAGCTAGGCAGTCAGGCACAAATTCTATCAGTATTGGAATACAAATTCAGAAAGAGGATAAACTCAATGCTCCTGGTGATATTCCTACCAAGACAGATGAGGCTCATCATTTCTGATCCCCATCAAATAAAACCTTAAAGCAGCAGATCCTTAATAGAGAAATGAGGAATGTTTTAGTTTCTTTGCCTTGGTCTCAAAGTTGCTCTCTTTTCTAATTCCTTACCAATAGCAAGTAGCTAAATTTGCATGTATCTTGCTTCTTTACAGTGATAAAGTACCTCAGGGACAGCAACATGCAATCCAGTGCCCAGAAGATCTGTATGTTGTTTGGGCTTTCTTTTCTGAGTCACATATAAATCCGTAGATCTTTTTATTTTGATATGAAAGAAATCACCAAGGTAATGAACCACTGATACAATCATGTCTTCATTTGATGCATCTCTTCATTCCAGCAAGAACTGCTTCTTTCTAATACAAGCGCAGAAAAATGAACACCTCTTGGGCATAAGTATATTGTACTAATACACCTCATCAAAGCTCAAAGACGATAAAGCAAGGCAAGGCTATACAAGCAGGGGACAGGATTTTATGGCCCAGACCAATAAAGTCAACAGAGCAGTGCCTGTTTATATCTGCAGATAGTCTGTCCCAAAGTCTACATTACAGTCATGGTTTTATTACCTCTAACATACTCTAATTTATCTGTTTTTCTTAATCAATTGTGACATGTGAAATGTATTAATAAATTGTGTTACGTACAGCTTACATTTTAAGGGACATATTTGATGAGATAAGAATATTCAGAACAATAAACACGGAACAACAGGGAAATAACTGAGATGCTTTGGGGATCCGAGCATATGTATAAGAAAACCATATAGAGTGGTTTTTGTCTTTCATTAAGCAAAACAAAACAAACAAACAAAAAACCCCAAAAATTTCGTTTTTGTCTTTCATAGTGTTAAGAAACACAAAGAACAACAGATCAATATCTTCTTTTGGTTTACATATAATTTAATAAAGGCTGTAGGGATATGTAGAAAGAGAGTGTCTGCTCCTCTAAGGGTATCTGGTCAAAGGAGCCACGAACCAGAACATGCAGAGACAAACCTGACCATGAAATAATAAGGGAGGCCATGATAAGAAGAAAGCTGGTCAGCTGCACTAATTGGTAAGGATATGTGGAGTGTAAAAGTGTTTATTTTTTTCATTTGGGATAACAGAGGAGGGAGACAGATACATAGACATAAAACACTGCCAATTAACATTAACAAAGACAGTAACCAGAAACAAACCTGGTCAGTCACACTAAATTATGAGCAATCAAGAAACTGGGACTTTGTAATGGAAGAGGATCCAAACCTGAGGGTCCAGGATGTGAGAGCAGGTTGGTGGGAGTGTGAACTGAGGGGGCAATGTGCAGGGGAAGAGGGAGCAGGAAGGAACAAATGAGGAATAGACAGAAAAGTGTATAAACCAGGGCTGATTGCATGTTAATGGGAGCTGGTCAGTAGGCTTGTCTGGCTGTGCCCTGCATCTGATCACCGCAGTCAGTCCTGTCTTCTTATTTAATCTTTTCTTAACCTGTGTCTTCACAATTTCATTCTCTATCCCATGTATGAGTATTGTGGGACTCAGTTCCAGCTGCTGGGGGACCAGTGTAAGGGGACTGGGTGTCAGCTCCTGGAGTCAGACAGGGGATATGTGCACTGGAGCCAGTGGGGTCTCAGCATAGCTGCTGGAGCCAGTGGGGGTTTTTAATCCCTAGCCACTGCGGTGGGAACAGTGTTTGCTCCCGAAACCAGCTACTGGGTGGACCAGAATGAGTGAGGCGAATGAGACCCTCAGTGGCTGGACTGGTAGCGCAGGTCACAGCCCATGTGTTTGGTTCCAGCTTGCGGGGAAAGTGTCTTTGTTTTCCTCAAATTGGGTGTGCGTGGCATGCGCCTGTGTGTTCACTAGGGAACTCCAGGCTGGAACAGACAGTGAGCAGGGGACCTCAGGGTTATCAGGAGAATGAAAAGGATAAACTAAAATATTGCCAAATTATGAAGTGTTTTAAAAACTAATTGCCCAGAGAAGCTGTGGATTCCCCATCCCTGGAAGAGTTCAAGGCCAGGTTGGATAAGGCTTTGGGCAACCTGGTCTAGTGGAGGGTGTCCCTGCCCATGGCAGAGGGGTTGGAATAGGTGATCTTTGAGGTCTCTTCCAACCCTAACCATTTCATGATTCTATGATTCTATTAGGCAGGCAGAGGATCTGTGCTGGTATTTGATGCGACCTGAGAATGTGGGGTGCCTATGGGACGAGTGTGTGAGTGCTGGGTGTTTGCAGTGAGCACCCAGATGGACCTGCTGGTGAGGCAGGGACCTGTGGGATCAGTAGAAGTAGTCTGGATCCAGGCAGGGAAGCAGGTGCAAAGGGACCGTGCTGGTCCTTCGAGGATCTACGAACGTGCACATGCTTGTGAACATGGAGAGTGTGGTGTGTGTGCTGCACCAGTGACTTTCTGTCTCTGCCAGCCCAAGAGGAGGAGGGGGCGTGGCTGTCTGGGACTGTGTCTGGTGTGACTCCTGTGTGTGGGTGCTGTTGAAGGCAGAGTCTTGCCTGTGGCTGTGTGTGTGACTGGCCATGTCAGTGTCCTCTGAGTGTGTCTATCTGTGTGAACAAGAAATAGTAAGTAATCTTCCAGTAGGAGAGCAAGCATAGATGAAGAGTTCATGGTAGAAGTGTCAGAGTGACTGTCATGGTGAAAGGCTGTTAACACAGGGAAAAATGAAAATAGAGTTAAGTCCATTTCAAGACCGATACATAAGCAATTGACATCAGATTTTTGCTAGGCTCATGTTGTGAAGATTTTCCCCACTAGTCTGAATTTTATGTCCAACTGAAGAAAGATTCTGCCTTCAAGTTAGTCCTGCAAAAGTGAAAAGAGCTATTTTGTGACAGACCATCAAAATAAGGATGAAGGAAGAATTTACTCCAGACTGTATTCCCAAGCAATCTCTTCTAGATATCTCAGTGGAAAACATAAAATTTCCCTTGAAACTGAAGTTAATCACTACACGTGCACTTTTCGAAACCATGAAAATCTGGGGAGAAAGAAGCAATAATACATACTTAGGAAAAAAGATCAGAGAATCACAGAATGGTTTGAGTTGGAAAGGACCTTAAAGATCACCTAGGTCCAACCCCCTTGTCATGGGCAATGACACCCTCCACTAGACCAGGTTGTCCAAAGCCTCATCCAACCTGTTCTTAAACACTTCCAGGGAGGAGGCATCCACAACTTCTCTGGGTAACCTGTTCTAGTGTCTCATCATGCTTATAGTGAAGAATTTTTTCCTTATATTTAACTGAAATCTACTTTCTTTTAGTTTAAAGCCATTACACCTTGTCCTATCACTTTATGACCTTCAGGTACTGTAAGGCTGCTATAAGGTCTCCAGAGCCTTCTCTTCTCCAGGTTGAACAAGACAAACTCTCTCAGCCTGTCCTCATAACAGCCTTCTGATCATCTTCGTGGTCCTCCTCTGGACTTGCTCCTACAGCTCAATGTCCTTCTAATGCTGGGGGCCCCAGAGCTGAACACAGTACTTTGGGTAGGGTCTCGCAAGAGCAGAGTAGAGGCACAGAATCATCTCCTTTGACCTGCTGGTCATGCCTCTCTTGATGCAGCCCAGGGCAGGCAAGCATGCATTGCCAGCTCATGTTGAGCTTTTATTCAACCAACACCCCCAAGTCCTTTTGCTCAGGGCTGCTCTCAATTAATTCTCTGCCCAGCCTGTAGTTGTACTTGGGATTGTGCTGACCCATGTGCAGGACCTTGGACTTGGCCTTGTAGAACTTCATGGGTTCTCATGGCCCCACCTCTCAAGCCTGTCAAGGTCCTTCTGGATGACTTCCCTTCCCTCCAGTGTGTTGACTGCACCACATAGCTTGGTGTCGTTGGCAGACTTGCTGAGGGTGCACTCAATAACGTGTGTAGAAACTTTTCAAAGGGAAGGAGAATCCTGTTTGTAATAGCTTTTATGAGTATTCTAGACCATCCAAAACTTGTTAGAAACTATTAGGATATAAATATATATAACGCCATTTATCCTGTGCTTATAAAGCTCATTAAAGCTTTTTGTTTCAAATGAAATGTGCTTCATTAACATAGAATTTGATGATTGTTTGCTCTGAAGGATAAAAGACTGCAAAAACATAGTAATCTTTCAACAGAAAATTATTTCCCATCTGATGTTTTTAGAATCTATTTGTTTGATTTTGAAAGCTATATAATACTTGCTTAATTTATGCCTAGTGTCCCTTCCTCCACTCGTTCCCACAGACATACACAGACACGCCAAAGTACACAGAGTGTTTAAAAACAAAATGCACAAAAAATACCCAAAATAAATTATTTCAATATCTTGTAATCTAATATGAAAATAACTTATTTCTAGATCTTGGATTTGATTAAAGGACTATCTAAAGGAAATGCTTCAGCATTTCATATAATTACTTGAAAAAATAATGTAGCTTGTTGAAGAAGAGTGACAGAAAATAAACATGATTTCTTTGAGACACAGTTACTAACATAGAAAATAGGATAAAATTGAGAGTCTGACTTTATAGGCACATACATTACTATGTTAGAATGAAAAATAGAGGCTTTCAAAGAGATGACATAAAGGAAGAATATTCCTGGGGAAAAAAATGCCTGCGCTGTAAAGAGTGATTAGCCACACTTTTACTGTCCTAGTAAGGGATATTGAAGGAACAGTACACCTCTCTCAGAATACAGGATAAAAACACAGTACAAACTGAGCTCTTAAAGGATGGTAGCAATTTGTTTTTCTCTGNTGGCCATGTCAGTGTCCTCTGAGTGTGTCTATCTGTGTGAACAAGAAATAGTAAGTAATCTTCCAGTAGGAGAGCAAGCATAGATGAAGAGTTCATGGTAGAAGTGTCAGAGTGACTGTCATGGTGAAAGGCTGTTAACACAGGGAAAAATGAAAATAGAGTTAAGTCCATTTCAAGACCGATACATAAGCAATTGACATCAGATTTTTGCTAGGCTCATGTTGTGAAGATTTTCCCCACTAGTCTGAATTTTATGTCCAACTGAAGAAAGATTCTGCCTTCAAGTTAGTCCTGCAAAAGTGAAAAGAGCTATTTTGTGACAGACCATCAAAATAAGGATGAAGGAAGAATTTACTCCAGACTGTATTCCCAAGCAATCTCTTCTAGATATCTCAGTGGAAAACATAAAATTTCCCTTGAAACTGAAGTTAATCACTACACGTGCACTTTTCGAAACCATGAAAATCTGGGGAGAAAGAAGCAATAATACATACTTAGGAAAAAAGATCAGAGAATCACAGAATGGTTTGAGTTGGAAAGGACCTTAAAGATCACCTAGGTCCAACCCCCTTGTCATGGGCAATGACACCCTCCACTAGACCAGGTTGTCCAAAGCCTCATCCAACCTGTTCTTAAACACTTCCAGGGAGGAGGCATCCACAACTTCTCTGGGTAACCTGTTCTAGTGTCTCATCATGCTTATAGTGAAGAATTTTTTCCTTATATTTAACTGAAATCTACTTTCTTTTAGTTTAAAGCCATTACACCTTGTCCTATCACTTTATGACCTTCAGGTACTGTAAGGCTGCTATAAGGTCTCCAGAGCCTTCTCTTCTCCAGGTTGAACAAGACAAACTCTCTCAGCCTGTCCTCATAACAGCCTTCTGATCATCTTCGTGGTCCTCCTCTGGACTTGCTCCTACAGCTCAATGTCCTTCTAATGCTGGGGGCCCCAGAGCTGAACACAGTACTTTGGGTAGGGTCTCGCAAGAGCAGAGTAGAGGCACAGAATCATCTCCTTTGACCTGCTGGTCATGCCTCTCTTGATGCAGCCCAGGGCAGGCAAGCATGCATTGCCAGCTCATGTTGAGCTTTTATTCAACCAACACCCCCAAGTCCTTTTGCTCAGGGCTGCTCTCAATTAATTCTCTGCCCAGCCTGTAGTTGTACTTGGGATTGTGCTGACCCATGTGCAGGACCTTGGACTTGGCCTTGTAGAACTTCATGGGTTCTCATGGCCCCACCTCTCAAGCCTGTCAAGGTCCTTCTGGATGACTTCCCTTCCCTCCAGTGTGTTGACTGCACCACATAGCTTGGTGTCGTTGGCAGACTTGCTGAGGGTGCACTCAATAACGTGTGTAGAAACTTTTCAAAGGGAAGGAGAATCCTGTTTGTAATAGCTTTTATGAGTATTCTAGACCATCCAAAACTTGTTAGAAACTATTAGGATATAAATATATATAACGCCATTTATCCTGTGCTTATAAAGCTCATTAAAGCTTTTTGTTTCAAATGAAATGTGCTTCATTAACATAGAATTTGATGATTGTTTGCTCTGAAGGATAAAAGACTGCAAAAACATAGTAATCTTTCAACAGAAAATTATTTCCCATCTGATGTTTTTAGAATCTATTTGTTTGATTTTGAAAGCTATATAATACTTGCTTAATTTATGCCTAGTGTCCCTTCCTCCACTCGTTCCCACAGACATACACAGACACGCCAAAGTACACAGAGTGTTTAAAAACAAAATGCACAAAAAATACCCAAAATAAATTATTTCAATATCTTGTAATCTAATATGAAAATAACTTATTTCTAGATCTTGGATTTGATTAAAGGACTATCTAAAGGAAATGCTTCAGCATTTCATATAATTACTTGAAAAAATAATGTAGCTTGTTGAAGAAGAGTGACAGAAAATAAACATGATTTCTTTGAGACACAGTTACTAACATAGAAAATAGGATAAAATTGAGAGTCTGACTTTATAGGCACATACATTACTATGTTAGAATGAAAAATAGAGGCTTTCAAAGAGATGACATAAAGGAAGAATATTCCTGGGGAAAAAAATGCCTGCGCTGTAAAGAGTGATTAGCCACACTTTTACTGTCCTAGTAAGGGATATTGAAGGAACAGTACACCTCTCTCAGAATACAGGATAAAAACACAGTACAAACTGAGCTCTTAAAGGATGGTAGCAATTTGTTTTTCTCTGAGTGCTTGGTATCCCATAGTCAACATACAGGTGAGAACCAAGGAAAAATTGAAATTATTAAATTAATTAAAAGAATCATGGAATCATGGAATCATGGAATCATTAAGGTTGGAAGAGACCTCAAGGATCATCTAGTCCAATCGTCCCACCACCACTTATCACCCACTAAACCATGTCCCTAAGTACCACATCTAACCTTTCTTTAAACACACCAAGAGACGGTGACTCCACCACCTCCCTGGGCAACCCCTTCCAATGCCCGACCACCCTTTCCGAGAAGAAATTTCTCCTCATCTCCAACCTAAACCTCCCCTGGCACAACTTGAGGCCATTTCCTCTTGTCCTGTTGCTGGTTATCTGCAAGAGGCTGATCCCCAGCTTGCCACATGGTACATTAATATATATTAATGTAAAAAAAAAAACTAAACAAAGTCAAAACAATTATTAAAAAAGTCATCCTATTTAGTGATATATCTCTAACTGATATATCTCTACATGTCTCTAACTGAAATTCAGATTTGAAATGCTCTTTCTTAATAATAGATTTCTCCACAAGGAATGCTGCCTAGTAGACTGAATTTTCAGTGAAATAGATTTTCTGTTGGGTAAGGTAGTTTAAGTGAAACAAGGATACTGGAAATAGTATTAAAAATAATTAGGCTCTCTTCTGTCATGAAAATACTATGCAAATATTTTTAATATATTAAAGTTATGATATAAAATTGATACAGTAAACTATTCTGTAGCATGCCTAAAATTGAATCTATTCATATGTTATAGGAGTATTTAATATTCTCTTTTATATAATATTTTTTGTTTTAATATTTCTATATGAAAGTACAGGTATGAAGAGATATATACTTCAAGTTATTTCTTTCCATAAGAAAATGAAATTTTGATATATTGTCACTTTCAGAATGAAAATAATTTGGACCATGTAATTTGCAGAGGAATATAACATTCTGCTCTTATTTAAACATATCTAACACTATGCAATATTTTTTTTCTCACAAAGAGCTACTGGGAGAAGATAAGTAAATTCATCTTCTCATTTACACGTTACCTCAGTATTTATTTTCCATTTGGTTTCATCCCTGAAGTAAACATAACCCTGTTGAGATTTTAATGTGCCAAATAAGCCTGTAGTTTTCAACAACATAGGACAGAAAAGCAAATGCTACCATTGTGTGAATGTTTTCATCAATTACATTTTGTTTTTTCTTCTCCATTGTTTATCAGAATTCTTCCTGTGGCATGTGCAGAAAACTACTTCATATGAGGAAGTGAGGAGATTTTTAAGTACCTAAATAAAGGAGTAAGGGACGCATAAGGAAAAACTGCAAATGCAGGGCAATAACTGAGAATTAGATGAAGCCTGGTTGTACTTTTTCCATCCCTTGAAATCCAAATGAAATTATTTTTACTTAGGTTCCAGTGTAAAAAAATAATCAGAGGTATTTGAATGATTAAACCTCATTTAACAATCTGAAAATGTTTAGACATGCACATGAATGTTTGCAGGGCGGATTTAGATTTAGAAGTCACACATCGTAATAGAAGAAAAATAAGAAGTTTATAAAATTTAGGATTAAAATGGAGACATAATTCTACAGGTGCTCCTGATGTATAAAATGCTTAACTTTGTTATTAATGTAAACTATTTAAATTTAAATTATCTAACAGAATCATAAATTTATCATTGTGCCATTAACAAAGTCCAATTTTAATTGTATACTTCTGTAGTTAAATTAAATTGAAATTTAATAATGCTATATCGGCTTTAATGATAAAACTAAATTCTCAAAAATTATTTATTTTTCATTATATTATATATGTTCTTTACAGTGTTTGACTAACTTAGGTAAGACTTTTTATGCTTGTGAATTCTGGCATTTTATTTTTCTGTGACTTTATAGAAGAAAAAAAAATTGGTAGGCTATCACCTCACTGTTTTCAAAAAATAAGGTGCATTGCCCTTTCATACTGTTGTCTTGTGTTACATATTGCTAAAAGTGATGAAAGGGAAGAGGGTGATTTCTTTTTTACAAAGGCTGAACTCTACAGCTTGTCATGGATGGAGATTTTACTTTTTTTTCTTCTGAAGAAAAAAATCGGGGCATATGTTTTCTGTCAAATATTTAATGCAAATTGTTTCAGTGTGATGGAATATATGCTGTCATTCTATGTGAATAATTCAAGAAGTGGCTAAAGAGATGAATGTGATATGCTATGTTATCAAAAAATGTGCCATAATATGCCTTTTAAAAATCCACTAGTTAATGTGTCAAATAGAAGGAGTCAACTACGACAAAACACAGATGCTGAAATAAAATGTAAACAGACATGTAAATTACCTACCTTATGTTATGCACCTCCTCATTGCTGATAATATCCTCAAAACAGCAGTAAAGACAGTAGAATTTTTAAGAACATTTAGTCATTTAAGGAACTTGAGAAGGTGCTTTAATAAATTTAAAACCTTTTCTTCCTTCCTGCTCACAATAGGCATTACATTACTCACTGACCTGTCACCATAACACCTTCAAGTCCCAAGTACTGCATGGAGTAGGAAATTACTTATTTTGACATTCAACTGTGTCTATGTTCCTATCCCTGAGAATTTGAAGTTCCTACACTGAACATCGGTAATGTTGCTCTGTTATTTTGCATACTGTGGTGCTTTAGATAGCTGTCGGGGTTTTTGGAGTGGACTTTGTTGTTAGTGTTGGTTTTTGTTGTTTTGATTTCAATAGAAATAGATTGAATAAAAGAGTGCCGATGCCACACATAGCTCCAGCGAAAACGCAACTGTCCCCACATCCAGCAGAACAGGCCTCAGGAACAGAGAGTGGACCTCAGGAAAAGGATGATGGGCAAAACCCCCCAAGGGACAGCAGCCCTCAAAGAGAGAGGGGGTTGTCCCAGACAATTTCCTAATTTATAGGGAGCATGACGTTTATGGTATGGAATGCTTCTGTTGGCAGATGTCCTGGCTTTCACCCTTCCTAGCTTTTGCACCTGGCTATTCCAAAAGTGCTAAAGACCTTGGTCACTATGGAAACCTGAATCACATAGCTGACCATAAACTAAATCAAAGTGTCTTATTAACTTTGTTCTCACAGAATTAAGTGCTGCAGTCTGCTCTAAAATGCAGCTCTTCTGTGCAGAAAATTTGTTCTGTGATGCTTTCCCAGCAAAACTGGGACACATACAATTTCTCCTCTTCACTGACAGGACTGGGGTGACACCACCTGAGCTCAAATGCTTATGAGCCTTGCAGTTTGAGTGTTTTTTTTTAACTCTCAGGATCTCTCCTGGCAGTTTCATTGGTGTCTGCATGGATGAGCAATACAGGAAAATAGTCTGAGGTTTGGACAAGCCTCAGCAGTCTGCTTCACAGATTCAGAGATTGGTAGGGGTTGGAAGGAACCTCTAGAGATCATCTAGTCCAACATCCTTGCTAAAGCAGGATCACCTAGAGCATGTTACACAGGATTGCATCCAGGTGGGTTTTGAATATCTCCAGAGGAGGAGACTCCACAGCCTCTCTAGGCAGCCTGTCCCAGTGCTCCATCACCCTCAATGTAAAAAATATTTTCCTCATATTGAGATGGAACTTCCTCTGTCCCAGTTTGTGCCCATTGACCCTTGTCCTGTCACTGGGCACCACTGAAAAGAGTCTGGCCCTTTCCTCTAGACATCCACCCTTTAGGTATTTATAAGCATTGATGGGATTCCCTCTCAGCCTTCTCTTCTCCAGGCTAAACAGACCCAGGTCTCTCAGCCTTTCCTCATAAGAGAGATGCTCCAGTCCCCTAATCATCTTGGTAGCCCTCCACTGGACTCTCTCCAGTAGTTCTCTGTCTTTCCTGAACTGAGGAGCCCAGAACTGGACACAATATTTCAGATGTGGCCTCACCAGGTGTCATGGTTTTACCCCAGCCTGCAGCTGGGCACCACACAGACGCTCGCTCAGTCCCCCTTATCAGAAAGGGGGAGAGAATCGGAAGAGTGAAAGTGAGAAAACTCGTGGGTTCCGATACAGGAGTTTAATAAGTGAAGCAAAAGCCGCGTGCACAAGCAAAGCAAAACAAGGAATTCATTCCCCACTCCCCATGGCAGGCAGGGGTTCAGCCATCCCCAGGACAGCAGGGCTCCGTCACGCGTAATGGTTACTTGGGAAGACAAACGCCATCACTCCGAAAGCTGCTGCCCCCTCTTCTTCTTCCCCTACGCCATATGGTATGGAATATGCCTTTGGTCAGTTGGGGTCAGGTGTCCTGTCTGTCCCCTCCCAACTCCCCGCACACCCCCAGCCATCCCGCCGGCGGGGCGGTGCGAGAAGCCGAAAAGTCCTTGGCTCTGTGTGAGCATCGCCCAACAACAGCAAAAACATCTCTGCACTATCAGCGCTGCTTCCAGCACAAGCCCAAAACACAGCCCCATACTGGCTGCTATGAAGAAAATTAACTCTCTCTCAGCTGAAACTAGGATAGCAGGGCAGAGTAGAAGGGGAGGACAACCTCCCTTGACACTCTCATTGATGCATCCCAGCATACCATTGGCCTTCTTGACCATGGGGGCACCCTACTGGCTCATGGAGACCTTGTCGTCCACCAGGACTCCCAGGTCCTTCTCCGCAGTACTGTTTCCCAGAAGGTCAACCCCGAACCTGTACTGGTATTCAGGGCTGTTCTTCCCTACGTGCCGTACCTTACACTTGTCCTTATTGAATTTCATAAGGTTCCTCCCTGCCCAACTCTCCAGCCTGTCAAGATCTCGCTGAACGGCAGTGCAGCCTTCTGGTGTGTCAGCCACTCCTCCCAGCTTGATATCATCAGCAAATTTGCTGAGGGTACACTCTGTCCCCTCGTCCAGGTCATTGATAAGCATTTTGAATAAGACCAGACCAAGCAGTGACACACCACTAACTACAGGTGTCCAGCTGGACTCTGCATTGCTTATCGAAAGCCTCTGGGCTCTGCCATTCAGCCAGTTCTCTACCCACCTCATTGTCCACTCATCCAACCTACACTTCCTAAGCTTACTAACAAGGGTGTTATGAAAGACAGTATCAAAAGCCTTGCTGAAGTCAAGGTATACACCATTCACTGCTCTCCCTTCATCCACTCAGCCAGTCATGTCATCATAGAAGGCTATCAGTTTGGTCAGGCATGATTTCCCCTTAGTGAATCCATGTTGACCACTCCCAATAACCTTCTTCTCTACATGCTTATTGATAACCCCCAGAACGAGCTGTTCCATCACCTTTCCAGGGGTGGAGGTGAGGCTGACTGGACGGTAGTTTCCTTCTTGCCTTTTTTGAAGACTGGAGTGACACTGGCCTTCTGCCAGTCCTCAGGTACCTCTCCTGTTCTCCATGACCTTTCAAAGATGATTGAAAGTGGCCTAGCTATAACATCTACCACCTCCTTGAGCACTTGTGGATGCATCCCGTCAGGGCCCATGGATTTGTTGGTGTCTGGTTTCTCTAGATATTCTCTAACCCGATCCTCCTCAACCAGGGGAAGGTCTTCTTTCCACAAGGCTTTTTCTCCTACCACCAGGGTCTGGATTTCCTGAGGGCCACCCTTAGCAGTAAAGACTGAAGCAAAGAAAAGCATTCAGTAACTCTGTCTCCTCTGTATTCTCCATCACCAAAACACTCACCTCATTCAGCACTGGGCCCACATTTTCTCTAGTCTTCCTTTTGCTGCTGATGTACTTGAAAAAGCCCTTGTTGCTGTCTCTGACATCCCCTGCCAGTTTTAATTCCAAGTGGGCCTTAGCCTTCCTCATTGCATCCCTACATACTTTGACTACATTTCTATATTCCTCCCAAGTGGCCAGTACCTTTTCCACATACTCTAAACTTCCTTCTTCCATTTGAGACTTTCCAGCAGCTCCCTGCTCATCCATGCAGGTCTCCTTCCTCCTTTGCTAGGTTTCCTACTTTTTGGGATGCATTGATCTTGAGCTCAGAAGAAGTGGTGCTTGAATATTGACCAGCTCGCTTGGCCCCCCTTACCTTCTAGAGACTTAACCCAGGGAATTTTCCCAAGTAGGTCTTTGAAAAGGCCGAAGTTAGCTCTCCCGTACAGGGTTGTAATCCTACTTACTGCCCTGCTCCTTCCACATAGGATCCTGAATTCTACCATCTCACGGTCAGTGCAGCCAAGGTATCCAACATCTTCTAAGTCTTACGTACTTTGTTCTTACAAGATGGCA
The DNA here is from genome assembly GCA_013399095.1 of Psophia crepitans. NCBI lineage: Eukaryota > Metazoa > Chordata > Aves > Gruiformes > Psophiidae > Psophia > Psophia crepitans. Next base: position 66,010 of record VWZZ01007525.1, read on the forward strand.
GTTACATGGGCTGTACTGATACATGTTCCAGTGTAAAAAACTCTGTTACAGATTGGCAAGATGCTTTCACTGTAAATCACTAACTCAATAGCCAAAAGCTCAATATTTTCTTTAAAATGCAAATTAATAATTTAAATAGATCTCAAAAAGTAATTGTACAGAAAAAATATACACTGAGTTTGTTTTCCAGCACAGTTCTTCAGGGTCTGATCCATTCTATTTAATATTTTAATTTACTTAGTGTGTACAGTATTTATTTAATTTTCTTCCTTTTTTTCCAAGTCAAATTGTTGTGTGAAAATGTTTCAAGTACTTTACAGAAGTTTAGTATATCAGAATTATTATTTTTATTAATTATATTGTTAATCCAATGAAAAATGACACTAGGTTAGTGTAACAAGATCTGTTTGTTATAAATCCTATTGATTGTCACCAGATATGCTTCCAGTGCTTATTTTTTTATTAACAAGTTCAGTATCAGAACTCTAGGTTTTTTCCAGGAATCAATAGTAATTTGACAAAACTAATTACTCGAGCCATCTTATTAATGCTTTATAATATCAGGTTTTCTACTGTCTGCCCAACATAGAATCATAGAATCATTAAGGTTGGAACATGCTTTGTTTGCTTCCATTTTTCTTCCTTAACACCAGAACTTCCAGAAGTTTTTATGAACAATTAAACAACTGGCATTCAGAATCAAGAGAAGACAACAGCTGGTGCATTAAGAATTCCTAAATTCCTTCTCAAGCTGATAATTTCAGAAGAAAATCTTACTTTATTGTCTGTTGTTTAATACACTGCTCAACTATTAAGATAACGGGGTGAGCTTCTGATGTATAATCTGGCATTTTTCAGAGATACAGAATGCAAGTATTACTGGCACTTTTCCTTTACATACCTCCTTAGCACCACATATACTCTTTATAACTACTGGACAAAGTTGAGTGAACTATAAAAACATGTCTCCATAGGACTAACTAACAACCAGAACACCATTTTCAATCATCTTTGTTCATTATTCAGTGAGCAAACTTGGCTTACTTAACATAGCAAGATAAAGTTATTTTGGGATTTTAGTTTAATGGTTTTGCATCAGTGTTTTCTAATTATAAAACTACTTAAATGTTAAAATGAAATTATTGCTACAGAGTTTTGTCTCATGGAAGTGTAATATCATTATGTTATTTAACTGTTCTAATCGTCAACTTTGATATTAGATCACAGACCAAAAATTTTGAAACATTATTTTTTTTCCAGTTTTAAAGAAAAAACCTGCACATGATCTTAGAGGTCAGGGAATGGAGAGGTTGGGCAGGAAGCTGGGAGCCAGGGGTGAGGGAGGCCAGCAAAGCAGAAGGTCACAGAAAAGCACAATCCCTTGTGTATCCAGCAGGAGTTAAGGGCTGGGACGGGGATAGCAACCAGCATACCTGATGGCTAGGCAAATAGTTACCAGGCAGCTCTGAGGCTATGGGAGAAATCTTTGCAGCCTTCCAATACCTGAAGGGGCCCACAAGAAAGCTAGAGAGGGGCTGTTTACAAGGGCAAGCAGTGAAAGGAAAAGGGGTAATGGATTTAAACTAAATGAGGGGAGATTTAGATTAGATATTAGGAAGAAATTCTTTACTGTGAGGGTGGTGAGGCACTGGAACAGGTTGCCCAGAGAGGCTGTGGATGCCCCATCCCTGGGAGAGTTCAAGGCCAGGTTGGATGGGGCTTTGGACAACCTGGTCTAGTGGAGAGTGTCCCTGACCATGGCAAGGGGGGGTTTGGAACTAGATGGTCTTTGAGGTCTCTTCCAACCCAAACCATTCTATGATTCTTTAAGTCTATGCCCACAGACCAGGGCTCGGGCCAGCTGCAGCCTAGCTCTAGTCAGAGTGAATACCTGCATGGAAACGCTGCTCAAATATAAAGCAGAGAAGACACGAGAGAGGCTTCCTGCAGCTCCTTCTCATCCATCCCTTCTAAGTCACCTGATCATGGTTGCAGAGCTGCACTGTATCAAGCAGCCTAGAGAACAGACTAACAAGCACTTGGGGGACATACTCTGCTGAAGCCCCAGCACTGGGATTTGGCTCTTAGCGTAGCCTAGTTTTAGAATGAAGGTAAGGTTTCACGTGAACATGTTTTTCTAGAATATTACTTTGTACAGTATAATATGATATGACACAGCTACATGACAGGATGCTAGCTCCCTGCCAAAATATATTTGACAAAAAGCTGTTTCCAACTCAGGAAAGCTTCTATCAATTCATACATTCAAACTGAAGGTATCATGGGAGCCTTATTGGTATACAAATGCCTTGCACCTGTTCTTTTAACAGATAAAGATGAGAACAGTGGGATGCTGGCTTTTCAATGCAGAGCAGAAGGTATTTACGCTACCCTGTGCAAAAAACAAGCTACAGGATTTATCTTAAGATTTAATGTACAATTTCAGATAAAAAACAAGGAAAATCTTTACTATACCATAAAATGTTTCCTTTAAGTAAGACATTAGTTTTCAGCTAGTGAACATTCTTTGATTTCTCCATCTTCCTAAAAGCATAGTAAACCACTTGTCACATCATGATATTAAGGAGTGATATAACGAAACATATTTCTCACTAAAGGGAACACAACGAACAGCAACAGATACAAATGAGAAAAAAGTAACTGCATATACAAGAGCAGCAAATTGTATGACAACAATAAAGATGGGCACAGAATATTTGGTTCCCTGGTTATATTATACTCTATAATTTATAGTTATATTTAAGTATTTATGTTATCATTCCTTCATGTTTTGCCATTTCAGATAGACATCATTCAGCATGACATCTGCATTTCAGAAAGTAGGACGTTCTTCATGATGTCTCCATATTCCTTCTAGAGTTTTACAGAAGTCTCTGACATGTCTTTAACCTCTGCTTGGAAAAATAGACACATTTTTATTTGAAATGAAATGTATTTGGGACACTACTCAACTATAACTCTTAGGAAAATTATATATTAAGAAAACAGATAAATATTTTGAGAAATTTCTCCAGATTTTGAAGCTCTGTTTTTCTCAGGCCTTTGGTTGTTCATGAAATAGAAGTTTTACACAAAGCCATGAGCAACTGGCCTGAATTCATTGTCAACCATGCTTTAAGCAGGAAGTTGAACTTTAGAGACCTCCTAGGTTCCCTTCAAACTTGATTGGTCTGATGATCTATGAATTGCAAAAGCATTTTTCATCATCATTTTTGTTTATTTTGAGTCCCATTAATTAATCTGTTCTGTGACAGTTTTAAGGTCACCAAAATAATGAAGTTCTCTTTAAAATGGGTGGGTTTTTTTTCCTAAGGGGAGAAAAGAATAAAAAGGGAGGCAGTTACCAAGTTGTTGGTTTTTTCTATGTTTTTCATACTGTCCTGAAACTTCTGAAATCCTACTTGCAGATAGAAGTTTACATCTGTGAATTTTTTTTTGTCCACTAAAATTATTTTCAAATGGACACAGAAATATACTAGAAATTAAAAGATAGATTTTTCCATACAAGGCAAAGTGGTATCCTAAGTATTTATTTATTTAGATCTATAATTTGGATTTCTGTTTACTCATCTTGAAATCAGTATCATTATGGATTAGGTACTGCTGGGAAAAAAACTTCACACATAAAATTTGATTATTTAATTTGTTCCTGGTTCTGTTGGCAGAACTTTTCATGAAAATCTTGTTTTCAAACATGTTTATCTTTACTTGACAAGTGTTTTGTGTGAAAGAACAGAACAAAACAAAACAAAACACAAAACAACCTATGGCTCATGAGTTCACTATCTCTCTTCGGTGTTCTGTATTCAAAAGCTGGTGTTCTAGCTGTGTAATTTAATACATTTTTCCACCTGAAATGCATGTATGTAATTAAGCGAATCCCAGCTACACATTTGGCATTTATCTGAACACTCAGATGAATAAACATTCTCTTTCACAAATATTTGCAAATAAAAATTAGAAGAGGTTGCAAAGCGAGGCAAAATGAAAATAAAATAAATCCAACTGTATCAAGGACTGGAAAAGTCACAGTATAGTGGAAGATACATCTCTTTGTGGGGTTCTCCAAACCTAGAGATGGGAATTCTTTTAGACCAGGAACAAACTTAGGCTGTAGATGATGTATACACTTTTTTTTTTTCCTTTGTCTAGTAGAGGCTAGTAGATTACAATGGAGGAAGGCTGAGAAATTTAGAAATATGTGTGAGGCAAAATAAGGAAACAGTGTGGTACTTATGTACCGTGGTGCCATGGTTTAACCCATCAGGCAGCTAAAACAATCACACAACCACTTGCTCACGCTCTTCCTTCCCAGTGGGATGTGGAAAAGAAAAAAACAAACCAAAACCCAAACCCAAACAAAAAAACCCAAAAAACCCTCACCCCTCTTGGGCTGAGATAAAGACAGCTTAGTAGGACAGAAAAGGATAATAATAATAGATTATACAAAAGAAGCAATGAACAGCACAATTGCTCACCACCCAAAGCTGATGACCGTGAGTTGCACTGCCTCCCAGCCCACCCCCAGTCATATACAAGGCATGATGTCATATGGTATGGAATATCTCTTTGGTCAGCTTGGGTCAGCTGCCCTGGCTGTGTCCACTTGAGCGTCTTGGCAACCTCCACCTTCTGTTTGGCCGGGCAGTATGAAAAGCTAAAAAGTACTTGACTGCTTAGCAACAATTAAAACATCAGTGTGTTATCAACATTATTCTTATCCTAAATCCAAAACACAGCACTGTATCACTACTAGGAAGAAAAATTAACTCTATCCCTGCTGAAACCAGGACACATGGGGTGATGTATACCTAAAAGCATCACTGAGGCAAGTGAGGCCTGGACTACAACTGCCCAGCTTGAACTGACTGGATTAATGCAGCATCTGCTTGCAAACAGAGAAACCAAGTGAATTTTGCTATGTAATTGTTGTCAGCTTCACAGCCTTGTTGCACATTTGGAGATGAAGAGAGTGATAGGAGTCCCAATAACAACCATTAATTGGCTTTAGATGAAGAAGTTGTCCTAGGACTTAGTAACTTACATCAAGCAGTCTAATTCAGAAACTAATAAATAGTGAAGACAATCACTCCTTGCAGTGTAAATTCCATACTTGGACTTTCAACACCACCCTGAAGATGAAATCCATTGTGGACTGTGTGTGTCTGTGTGTGGAAGAGAGAAGAGACTGTGTGTCTTTTAAAATGGAAATCTTAAGCTAGAAATCATTCTCTACTCTCTACCCACCCTACTCAGTAAATAAATGTTAGGTTCAATATCACAGTTCTTGCAGGCACTCCACCCACGTTTCCCCTGTGACATTAGGAATGCATTTGAGGGACTATTAAGATCTGGAGCTTTCAGGTGACACACAGTACAAAATAAAATTGGATGCTATGTCCTAGCAGTGGAAAAGCATGACAAGAGGAAAATATCTCATTAAACTTTTTCCCTTTATCTTTTACCATAAATATTACAGAGGCAGAACCTCTTGATCAAGGCAGTTGATTTCCACCATCTACAGAATTAAATAAACATTCTGGGGAAACAAAACAAAACAAAAAAAAAGCTGGGTGTTTAAAGGAACAAGCACAAACTGAAGGAGATAATAAATGAAAGAAGATAACAAAATAGTCTGATGAAGTAAAAATACCACATACAGCATTGGGAACTGCAATATCAGTGACACCTAAACAGTTTTGAAGAAAGGAAGGTAATGATGACAAAATTCTAATTTGAGAAGAGAAATTCTTCTGTCAAAAAAATAAATAAATCACAAAATTTAATTAGAGCTTCTTGGTGTTTAATAAAGGACATCTGAATGCTCATTAGCTCTATGAGTGGACATTTAAGATTTTACATAATTTTCTGAAAAAAGTGAAAGAAAGTAAGAGAATGTGTTAGAACTTCAATTTTGTATACCACTATCATAAGAGAAACTGCTGATAGATAAATTAATTACATTAGTCTAGCCACAGATATGGGGACACCTGGAAGTAAGAATACCCTGTAGCAAATAAATTTCTAAATAGGAAATGGCAATTTGAAAGGTACACATCTTTAAGCAGTTACAAATTAAATCTTTTTTTTTTTTAAATAACATTCAATATATACTTTTAGTATTATGTGAATTTTCTCTCTTGATATTTTAATAACATTTTTCTATTGACAGAAACTGATTTTATGTGTAACAAATGCAGTCTATCCCTTTCAGAATCTGGCTTAAAGTTTCTCTTTAGGCTTGTAGGTATGTAACACGCAAGAGAGAAAGTATTATAAGAAACACAGAATTTGGTTTGAAGTTCCCACACAAACTAATTAGAATTCATTTTGATTTTAAATGATGATGCATATCATTTTTCATTTAAGATGCAAGCAGCTAAATAACTAATTCTCGTTACAAACCTGTTACAGAATAAAATGCTGATTCATCATGGTGATGGACAAGCCACATTGAGAACTTTGACAGGGGCCTGTTCTGGCAGAAGGCTTCTCAGCAGGGAAATACAGGCATATTGGAAAAGGAAAGTCTGCTCCAGCTGGGCAGGATCCAGATTTGTGTCATTCCAGTCTAACAAGAATCATCCCTGGCTCCCCTAAGTTAGGGACCAATTACCGCTGGTCATTTCTTCATCTGCATACATGATCTCTTGGTAAATATAGCTAATTAATAGGCTGACTCAGTAAATATCTGGTCCTTGACATTACAGACAAATGCTTAATAAAAGTTAAATCATGTCTTCCTACTTCAAACATTTTGTTCTGATTACCATTTTTCCAGTAGCCCAGGAACGATTTAATTGCTACTCCAAAGATGTTCCAGCCTTAGTAAACAGACAGCTTTAAGCTAAGCAGATATTGCAAATCCGACTTTTCTTTTTTTTTTTGGACAAAATATATAAAAATATGTTTTCAGCTCTCAGATGAGACTGCAGAAACTCTCTTTAGATATTTTTTGTGAAGCTTTGGGGTTGTTCTATCTTGGTGGTTTTGTTTGTTGGGGGGGATGGGTTGTGGGGGTTTTTTGTTTGGTTGGTTGGGGTTTTTTTTAAGCTCCAAGTCTGCCACTTCAAGGACGTTATGTTACTTCACTCACATTTTGTGTCCGTTCACTTCTACAATAACTTAAAAAAAAAGATATGACTAATTTTAACAAAGTTTATGGGATTACTGGCATAAGTAGTTTCAGACCAGTGTTATCAGTATTCAAGGAAGTAAAAAAATCCTTTTCATATTGAAAAATAAGAAGTTATATACTTTATACAAACACAACTTTGTAACTATATACGTAGTCATATATATATCTATACAAAAATAGTTGTATGTACATATACACACGTATATAAGAGGTACACTCTCCGCTGCGTTCAAAACTGGCTGGATGGCCGGGCCCGGAGAGTGATGGTGAATGGAGGGAAATCCAACTGGCGACTGGTTGTGAGTGGTGTTCCCCAGGGGTCGGTGCTGGGGCCCATCCTCTTCAACATCTTTGTTGATGATCTGGATGAGGGAATTGAGTGCACCCTCAGTAAATTTGCAGATGACACCAAGCTGGGGGGAAGTGTGGATCTGCCAGAGGGTAGGATGGCTCTGCAGAGGGACCTGGACAGGTTGGATCGCTGGGCAGAGTCCAATGGGATGAGGTTTAATGTGGCATAGTGCTGGGTCCTGCACTTTGGCCACAACAACCCCAGGCAGCGCTACAGGCTTGGGGCAGGTTGGCTGGAAAGCTGTGCAGAGGAAAAGAACCTGAGGGTGTTGATTAACGCTCTCCTGGACATGAGCCGGCAGTGTGCCCAGGTGGCCAAGAAGGCCAATGGCATCCTGACTTGTATCGAGAATAGTGTAGCCAGCAGGAACAGGGAGGTGATTGTCCCCCTGTACTCAGCCTGGTGAGGCCGCACCTCGAGTCCTGTGTCCAGTTTTGGGCCCCTCACCACAAGAAAGACATGGAGGCCCTGGAGCATGTCCAGAGAAGGGCAACCAAACTGGTGAAGGGGCTGGAGTACAAGTCTTATGAGGAGTGGCTGAGGGAACTGGGACTGTTTAGCCTGGAGAAGAGGAGGCTCAGGGGAGACCTTGTGTCTCTGCCAGTTGCGCCAGGTGAGGTTCAAGTTGGAGATGAGGAGAAATTTCTTCTTGGAAAGGGTGTTTGGGCATTGGAACAGGTTGCCCAGGGAGGTGGTGGAGTCACCGTCCCTGCAGGTGTGTAAAGAAAGGTTGGATGTGGTACTTAGGGACATGGTTTAGTGGGTAATAGGTGGTAGGGAGACGGTTGGACTGGATGATCCTTGAGGTGTCTTCCAATCTTAATGATTCTATGATTCTATGATTCTATATGTATATGACTATATACAGAGACACGTACTGTGTCAAATATCCTCATCTTTGATTACTGAAGTAGATACTGGAAAGCTAAGTTTATGTCTGAACTCATTCTCCAGTAAGAGAAGAGTTCCCAGTATGATTAAATATATACAAGATTGGGTACCGACAGTGAGAAGTACCGATAACAAGTGCTAGAACATACTACCTATGCCATTACTTATGTCCTTATTAAAAATAATATTTAAAAAAAAAAAAAAAACCAAAAAAACCAACCCAACAAATAGGGTTTTTTCCCCACTTGCCAGGAGATTTTAATCTTTTTTTACACTGTCATAAAAACAGCCTTATTGCTTTGGCTTGCTGTCTCCTAAGTCACATGTCAATGTAAGTTATCAAGAACGTTTTAGCTGCCTCTTATGAATGGGAATATTTCAAACACGATTAAAAAGATCTGTTTTACCCACCTGGTTAAAGGTATGGTAACTAAAGAACAGATTTATAGAAGGATCCTTGGTTATCTCACAGATGGTCTACAGCATACCCTAGTCTAACTATTTGATTTTTTGAAGTTGCACTTAGCTTTTAAGTGATGTGTAGCCCTGTAGAAATTCTGTGCCTAAATTTCTATCAACAGCATCCCTTAAATGACTGAATTCCTGCTTCTAAAAATACCTAACCAAACATCATAAAAATTGAGCAGTTAGAACTTCAGCTGACACTTAATAAAATTTAGATCCAAAACCTTGTTTTTCTTTCATTTGTGAAAATTAATTCTTTTTCCATACCCTTCCATCCCCTCAAAAGAAGAATTGTGGTGAGCTTTGGTGTAAAAAAAATCATCTCTCTTGAGGATGAGAAGTCAGGCAGGTGGAATATGAAAGAAATGTGTTAGCATTTGGGGGGTGGAGGGGAGATAAGGTGGGGATTATACTGCCTCTTTCTTACAGTTCACAGAATCACAGAATCAGAGATTGTTAGAGGTTGGAAGGGACCTCTAAAGATCATCTAGTCCAAACCCCACTGCCAAGGCAGGGCCACCTAGAGCACATCACTCAGGAACACGTCCAGTCGGGTTTTGAATGTCTCCAGAGAAGGAGACTCCACAACCTCTCTGGGCAGCCTGTTCCAGTGCTCTGTCACCCTCATAGTGAAAAAGTTCCTTGAAATGTTTCGAACTAGTTTATGATTTCAATATTCTTATGAACACAAAAACATGGAGTAAATGGGAAAACATATACAGGACTTTTTTACTTGTATATATACTTTCTACCTACTAAACAGTCTGTGTTACTGTGGTATAGGTGGTACAAGTATACTCTCAGTCTAGGCAGAAAGTACAAATTACAGTAAAAAAATGTTGAGGTGTCTGTAAAGATTCAGTATTAACCTGCATATCACCAAAAAAATTTATATTTATGCCATTGGAATTTCCTGCCTTATTCCAAGGAAGACATTACTTCCAGTTTTGTGAAGAGGGTATTTTATTTCACTAACGAGCACCTATAAAATTTCCTGTTGTACTCTAGATTTTGTGCACAGTCCCTGTCCCTATTCCCAGACCAGACTCAGCCTTGCTTAATGTATGTGACAGAGGACGGCTTGAAGCAATATCGTAGTACACAGACAAGCAGGAGAGTTACTACTACTCAGGAGAATGCTGAAAAGAACAATTATCTCTTTAATTAATCAGTACTTGTTACTAGATTTCAATGATTCTGCACATAAATCCCTGCTTAGTAGCACATAAAGACAGTTATGAAAAGACACCCTGAAAATATATTTTTTGTGAACTTCTAATCTAATAAACCCAATATGAAATATTGACTGTGTACCTAACTGAATTAAGAACAAATTATTTAAACTTCAACTCTTTTTCAAGGTTATGACAAACCTTCCTAGGTTTGAAAGCAGTACCATATCAGAAATATCAATTTAACTTGTTTTAGTATAATTGTCCTCATTATATAAGAAAAAATATGCAGAAGTACAAAGCAAGTTCCCTTGACCAGTGCCACTGGATCCAAAATTCACTTACTTTGCATTCAAGGACCATTATTCCATCCAAAACTGGCTATGCTAAAAGGAATGTATACATAAGAAAAACAATTGACCAGATAATAAATCTTCTCTGTCTCCATGAAAAAATAAAAATTGTGCAGGCATTGGACTTGAGAAAAGATTGAAACAGGAATCTATCCACCAGAGTCAAAAGTGGGGAAGAGATTTAAAGGCCAGGAAGCTGTCTTTCCCATCCCTTCCCCCCCCTTTTTTTTTTTTTTTTACTTTTACAATCCACCAAGAAAGCAAAGCCAACACCAACTTTGCTTTTTGATAATTTTAGGCACTTTTTCTAATTTTCTTTATAATTGTACTCATATCTATCATAATGTAAGTTTTTTTGTCTCTGACCTTCAGACTTCCCCTGACGGTTATTTATTATTTCTAATTCAATACTTAAGTATCCATTCCTCTGCCTTCCTATGAGTTTGGTAATGCCCATTCACTTCCCTCATACTGCACACAGTTTGTCTATGTTTGTCCATCCCCTGTTCCAGTTCTGTTTTCTTCTGCTTATCTACTCCCTGGCTCTGCCCCAGCTTTTTCAGTTTTGCTCCTGATCTCACACCTCTGTCTCCTTCACCTGATTAGTCTACAAATACTTGCTAACATTTGATGCTACAACCCAAACCACAAAGTCAGAGGAACTGTATTCTTAGGCACTAAAAAAAAAAAAAAAGGTTATTGCCATGATTCCTGACTTAGTTTACTAAAATACCTTTCCACAATATAGAATAGATGTCTAATGCAAGGCAGATAAAAATGTTGGTCACGTCAAAGGGGTAAAACTGTTTTTATGGATCTGTGCTGTCGTAAAGTATTTGGATGTCTCAAGCAAAGGACATCTAAAGCCGCCCAAAATCCCAGTTCAGGCAGTGTTATCATGGTCTGTAACCTTACTACATAAAGCAATTTTTACTCTTAGTTTTGGCAATATTTTAGTGTTTGGGTTTTTTGGTTTGTTTTGGTTTTGTGGTTTTTTTTGTTTTGGGGTTTGGGGTTTTTTTGGGGGTGTTGGTATTTTTTTCCCCTGGAAGAAAAAAAAATTAGTTTAACTGCCAGGGCAGCTCAAGAAATAAACTCTTTGCAGCATTAAGTAAAATATCTAAATGACTGATCTCAACCATTAAACTGAAAATCTTGTTGCAAGACTGGTTTTATCATTATTCGATTTTCCTTCCAAGAATATTACCCTAAGGAATACTGTGCTAGATAAAGAAAGGTGCTTTTATTATTTTATTACTTTCTGGTCTCCTACTTTTCAACACTATCTTACCTTGTATATGTTATGGATATTTTGTTTATTCCTCCTATTATTTCAGAAGAATAATGGACCAGATAATTAGCACACATAGGTTTAATGTCTCATCTAAGAATAGGACTTCAGTAAAGCCCAGGTTAAATTTTAAAAGGACTTTTCTTTTCAAATATTTTTGTACACTTATGAATAAAAATTCTGAAATTTTGCATACCAAAGGATGATTGCTTGACATATGAAATATCTGTAACCAATTCTTCCCTTATTCAAACAGCCAGTCTGAAGAGGAATAATTCCCAAGTTAGTATTTCAGTTGTTGTGTAACATTAGTCTAAAAAGACAATTCTATTACCAAAAAACATATAAACATTCAAAGTAACATTCAGGCACATTTTTCACTGGTATTTACTTTTTTTTTTTTTATTAGAAAAGTTAAAATTTACTTTTTTAATAAAAATATTTTATGTTTATCTTATCCCTTTGTAGAGGTGTTTATGAACCATTTTGTTCTGATTTTAGTTTTTTTTTAATTTCTTTGGAAAAAATAATGTATTACTCATTTTTAATATTTTATTCATTAGCACTTCAAGCTACCTTTTCAGTAATCAAAATGAAAGAGTTGACGGATGTAGAGAACAGAAGCATGAGAATAAGGTATTGTACCATGTAACTGCTGTGTAATGTATCAAGCCCAAAAATATTTTGTCTACTTTCTAATCAAATAATCCTGATTATCTAAAAAAGTTTCCTGTCAAAACCTATTAAATAAAAACTATTTTGTATTTTTATAACTATTACAGTTAATATTTTTTCCTTTTTAATGAATTCTATATACATGCAGATGTTTTCTGTAAAATTGCAGATGTCATCATCTAAAAGTTTTAGTGAAAATCCTAACGGTGCTTTCTTCACCAAACTGAAGAACTTTTCCTTATTTTGAGGAACATTTTTCAAGAGGCCATTTTAATTATGCTTGTTAAATTGGGAAATGTACCAGATGTTGCTGCTTGAGTTGTCTGTTCATGAAAAATATATTGTTAATGTATCAAGCACATCATTCAAAGCCAATCTGTCTTAAAGTTTACACTTGCTATGGGCTTTGCCTTTGGTGAGAATAAGGGATTCAGTTGAAGACTCACAGTTTACAAATAATACTATGAAGTTTGGAATATCAGGCACTATGAATTTGCAGTACTGAATTTCCATTAATTTATCACTAGCTTAAGTGATAGAATTTATTAAGTTCAATACACCTAAGCAGACCTTTCCAGTGTTGGGTTTTGGGGTTTTTTTGGTGGGTTGGTTGGTTGGTGGTGGTTTTTTTGTGTGTGGTTTTTTTTTTGTTTTTGTTTTTGGTTTGGTGTTTTTTTGTTTGTTTGTTTCCTTATTTATTAACTTCCTGAGGTCTTCTGGATTTTTTTTCTAGCCTTCTAGTATAATTCATTTAATAGGAGCTTCGAATTTAAGTTACAGTCTAATCTGTCTGTTCCAAACCCCTGAAAATATTGACATGCTTAAAAAAGTAATAGTCCTAAAGTATGCATGTGCAGTCCCTACAAAGGTACTGAGGAACTAAGGAGTGATAAGTGTCACTGAACACACCTCACACTTAAACTTATTTTAGCATGCACACTACACGCTACTTTAAAATTGACCTTGATGGATGACCAAGTAAAAAGAAAGAAAAAAATAATCCGGTATGTAAGGATTCTCTTTTTGTTCTTTTTTTCCTCAAAACCTTCCTTGTCACTATGAAGTCATGTTCAATGAGGAGATAAACTCAAAGGAACTGAAAAAGCATGACTAAAACCAAACTTTATTGCTAACTAGCACATCGACTTCTGTTTATATTTGTATTAGAAAATTAATAAAATTAAATACACTGACTCTATCAAAAGAATACATTTTATAATTTTTGTATGGCTTTATTAGGAACTATTAACGAACTTCTTTTGAAGATAAATTTTAAACTGATACTACACTTCAGTGCATGCGTGTCTAACTTTCTTTTGCCCTGCTCTTCAAGGTATTTAAGATAGGAAAATATTAAATTCATAGTAGTCAATTATACAGTTTCCTTTTCTCACAAGATGCAATTCCCAACTCCATGTCTTTTGAATATCTTCAGATGTTCTGACACTGAAACATCCATGTTGTATGACATAACTTTTTGTAGATAGAAATTACTTTTTTAAAAAAATTGCAATTTACAGAAATGAGAAAATTCGGAGTACTAGCTCACAGCACTTTTCTCACTGTGATAAAGTACTCTATTATGAGATAATCACACAAAGAAATATTGCAAAGTATTGGGAAGTTTTGGGAAACATTGGAATAATGCATACTGTAACGATTACACTTAGGTTTGCTGCAATTTTTTCTCCCTAGCTTAAAATACAATGACGACTATGACACAAAGGTAAGTGTGTGCTAATTACTTAGTTTTCAATAAGAGAGGATGAAAGTCAGGGGTTGCTCTTTAACATCACTGATGACCATGCTAAATCCTACCTTTGCTGGGAGAAAAATCTTCCAGTAACTGCTACTAGGTATAAAGACGCCCAGATCCCGACATAAAGCCGCATTTTCCTTTAGGACATCTTCTGTTGCCTAGACATATAATCCCACTGTTAGAATAATACAGACACCAGGGAGAAATTCCTCAATTCATGAGAGATGGGGCAAATCTGCCAGGAGGGTCTTACCCGTGGGAAATTAACAGGTTTCCTGAAATTAGTTCAATGGCTTAGTCAAAAAGAAAAATAATTTTCCCTTGGATCTTTCAGCCTGTATTTTTTTATTATGCTTTCTATGAAATTATGAATAACTAAACATGGCAAGAGCTCTTATTCTGTGGCCATGATTAGGCTAAGGGGTTTTTGTAATTGCAATTACACACACAAAAAAAGGAAACATCCTTGTTGAGTAGAAGGAAATAAAGAAGTGATTGAGAATACAACCTTATCTGAATATGAGTGATTATGCTATTTTGCTTTGGAAATTAATATGAACAGAGTTTATTACAGAGCTCTCTTGATTGCGAAGGGCTTACATGTCAAAATGTTGAAACACTAATAACTCTTTTTCTTTTATGCTATATTTGGAACATATACAGCGGTTTAAAATTTGTTTTTATTCTATTTCTTTCATTTACATGTAATTTCTGGATATAGGTCTTTTCCTTCCCCTCTAGATATAAATACCCTACTTGTTCAAAATCATTAAAAAATTTATGCTACTTATGTTAATTTTTATTGTTTAAAAATTTTCTGATCGATGTGGATTTTTAAAAATTAATTATTACTATATTTATTGTATTATTTCAAATTTTAATGCAATTTTAAATTAAAAATAATTTGAACATTTAATCCTGCTTCAGAATAATTCATTATAATTTTCTTATTAATAAATCTTTATATACAAATAAATGAGTTACAGGAAATCTTTAGCCCAGTCAAGACTTTAAGAAAAAACTTTCCCGTCAACCATGTATTCTACTAGAACACATAAGACATGAACACAGACAAACAAAAGATCTGAAAATTCAATCCATTTGTTTCATTTCTTCTAGAAACTGATTGTGATTTCTAGTTTATATTTATTCTAAGTTTCATTCAGTGGATTGTGGATTCCATTACATCTTGTGAATAATAATAAAAAAAATAATAAAATTCTTAAGTGTTCCGACTCACTTAAGCATACAAATCATAAAAATCTAATAAAAAATAAACATGAAGCTTTAATTCAAGTAAAAGTTTTCTTTTATATGTACAGGTAACTCTGGTTTGCCAGATGTTCACTTCCCAGTTTTACAGAGTATATTTTATCCAGCTCGGTGGATGAGTTTTACAAATCTTTGCTGTTGTGCACAAATAGCCAATTATGAAAACCAGAAGAATTTTTTTTGAAGTGTGCTACTTTTTTCACAATTGTTTGCAATGACTTATCAGTGTTTGATCCGTTATTACAAATTGAATGACACGCTTAGTCCTTTTTAGAATAATTTCTCCAGATACTGTACATGTGTAACAGGAATAATTTTGATCTCATTTTTAATATATTTTTAAAATATGTATCTGTCAGAATGTAACTACTGAAGAATAAAATCATAGCAATTTGACCTTGACACCAAACTTAACAGGGTATTTTAAAAGGCATTCTTAAACTTTACAAGGTACGGGTAGACCTGTGGAAGATAGAGAATTTTTATTTGATAAAAGCAAGAACTAATTCATCCTTCTAACATCAAGAGGATGCCAGATAAAAGAGCATTACAGTATAAACAAAAAGGTCAGAAAAAATGTTCATGCAGTTTAGCATAGTGGTTCTCATGCTGTGCTTTCATGGTCGCTGGAGACATTGTGATCAGATTTGTTAACTTGCCTCGTTGCTTTTCCTAGATCGCTTTAATGTCTAAAAATATGTTTTACCAGTAAGCACTGCCTGTAATTAACCTAGTGATGTCATATCGTAATGCATGATATAAATGTCATTTTAGCACATATGAATGGCAGAGGGTCATCTGGTGCAAAGTTTGATAGCTCCAGGAACAAAAGCTTTCAGGGTTTTTTGATTCTCATGAAATCTAGAAGAATAATGATTAGGTAGATACGTTCATATTTACAAGAAATTGCTTTTTTTTTTCAAGTCAATAACATAGCGAACCCATTGAGGATTTTCTTTCTGGTAATTTAAGGTATATTTTCTGATTTTCCATAAAATTATCTTCACATATTGTCATTATATGGGTTATTTCTTTGAATATCTTTCTTAACTACATTAAATAATTTCCTTCTGAAGTTTACCTATTTGTCATCCATTACTAAAGTAATATATATTGCTATATTTAAAGCCATAATGTGTGACACAGATGACATGATAATTCAGGAGACTGGCCACACATCATGGACCTATGTGATTCCTCGTTTTCCTGCTCAAGGGCATTTCTTGTAATTAAAAGACTCCTTTGACACATAACCTTGTAGTATTTTTCTTCCTTTGAGAACGTGTCCTCATATTCATTCTGTTTGAAGAGAAGATATGTCTACTTCACATATAATAATAGACTAAATCTTTTACTGACATCTTTGAAAACAGGCTAGTGTGTCTGGTCCTTATCCTGCCACTGGCAAAAGCAGAGCTGTAATGTGAATAGATTCTGCAGAAGTACATGGTGACTTGAACTGCCTGGGAAATCAGCTAGCTGTCATAGTAAGCCCTCTCCATCCCTGCTGTGCTCATGCATTACTAATTAAAAATCGTCTCCATCTGGCGTGTTCTCAACTGAAAGTACTTCGAAATACAGGGCAGATATTCTTCCAATCCTAATTGCCCCGTTTCTACTAGCAAAAAAAACAGAGAAAACATGCAGACATTTAGATATGCTATGAGTATCCTGACAGGTTCAGAATCAGCCCTCAAGGTCTATAAAAGACTACAAAAACATTAAAAAAATTAGACCTCCAGAGGTTCTATTCTCCAATTCCAAAGCAAGGGCAACTTCAGAAATAGATCAGATGGCCTAGAATCCTGCCCAGCTAAGTTTTGAATTTCTTCTTGTATGTTGTGTGTGTCACCTCTTAACTGTTTTTGGGACCCTCCTCTGGAGTTATGCCAGTGTGTCAACATCTTTCTGGTACTATGGGACCAAAAACTGAACCCGATAACCACATGGGATCTCACATGTGCCAAACAGAGGGGAATAATCATTCCCTTGACCTGCTGGGGACCTTATTGCTGGCACTGGCTTTTATAGGATTAGCTGTCATTTCTGCTGTACTAAATTACTTTATTTCTTCAAAAGATTTCTTTATTTCTTTGAATGGTTTCTTCAGAAGTTGGACTGATAGATAAGGGTGAAAAATGTTTTATGAAAAATTTTTTTCTGAAATTCCAATGCCCGATCACCCTTTCTGAGAAGAAATTTCTTCTCATCTCCAACCTGAACCTCCCCTGGTCCAACTTGCAGCCATTCCCCCTAGTCCTGTCACTAGTTATCTGCGAGAAGAAGCCGACCCCCAGCTCACCACAACTTCCTTACAGGTGGTTGTAGAGGGCAATAAGGTCTTTCGTAAGCCTCCTCCAGACTCAACAGTTCCAGTTCCCTCAGCCGCTCCTCATAAGACCTGTGCTTCAGACCCTTCACCGGTTTCGTTGCCCTTCTCTGGACATGCTCCAGGGCCTCCATGTCTTTCTTGTGGTGAGGGGCCCAAAACTGGACACAGTACTCGAGGTGCGGCCTCACCAGGGCTGAGTACAGGGGGACAATCACCTCCCTGCTCCTGCTGGCTGCACTATTCCTGATACAGGCCAGGATGCCGTTGGCCTTCTTGGCCACCTGGGCACACTGCTGGCTCATGTCCAGGCGAGCATCAACCAGCACCCCCAGGTCCTTTTCCTCTGCACAGCTTTCCAGCCACCCTGCCCCAAGCCTGTAGCGCTGCCTGGGGTTGTTGTGGCCAAAGAGCAGGACCTGGCACTTTGACACATTGAACCTCATCCTATTAGAGCTATATGTCTAACGAAT
This sequence comes from Psophia crepitans, assembly GCA_013399095.1. Classification (NCBI taxonomy): domain Eukaryota; kingdom Metazoa; phylum Chordata; class Aves; order Gruiformes; family Psophiidae; genus Psophia; species Psophia crepitans. Next base: position 84,201 of record VWZZ01007525.1, read on the forward strand.
TAGAAGAAAAATGTTCACAAAATGGGTGTTTCATATCTCAGAGACCTGTGTCAGGATGGGTAAATCATTCCTTCATTAATATTACCTATCTCATTACACTGCCAATAGGGAGGGCTTCAAAAACTAGATATCTAACTCCTAGGTGGCTGTGGCAGGTAAAATAAATCCCATCTTGAGTGACCTACATATGTCAGCAGCATTAGTTAAGTCCTATCCATGGCTTTGAAAAATCTTCCTGAGAAATGACACTACAATATCAGATTCAGTTTGTGTTACAGATGTATTTATGTTGATGATTTTTGTCTGGATCTAAATAGGTGACCAACATTTATTTATAGATTGATTTATTGACTGATTGTAGATAAATAACATACAGACACTCTGTGATAAGTTTCGGGGGTATTACTATTATTAAACGAACAAACTTTCTCAGCAGCGTCTTACAGAAGTTTTTGTTTAAATATGTGAATACTTTCTCTTAGATTGCATGCATGTATGTGATTTTTATTTAACAGCATACAACAGATACGAGCTATTTCTGCTTTAATTTTTGGGTTCAGGTTTTGCTATTTGAGCCCCTTTTTCTTACATGTTTATGTGTATTTAAAAGGCACTGTTAACATCTTGGATATACTGTTTTGACTGAGTGGGCTACTTTAAAATATTTTAAGCATTTGATACTTTAATTTTAATAATGCAAGGATTAAAGGTATATTCTTTAGAATTTGCTTATGAGAAACACTGTGCCGTAGTTCAAGAGCTCCCTCTTCTGACCACCAATAACAATGAGAATGTTACGTTTCATTAAAGAAAATCTGCTCCTATCTGGAAAAGTAATTTAAGGGTCCTGTGCCACTAAATATTTACATTGTGTGCCACTATATTTTCATGTCTAGATCGAATATAAAATTATATACAGATCTGTTACTTAAAAAACTACCACACACTCCCCCCAACTTTTTAGTTAAATCATGCATTTCCAAATGGAAAACACTTTCCAGAATAGTAATGGTTCACCATTACATTATATATAGCTAAACCATGCAATATTATATATATATCTATATATATAAGTTAATATAAATTAATATATAACTTAATATATACTATAATATACTATAATATAATTAATATGTATAGTGGGGTAGCATCAGTGCAGTGTAGAGTGGAACAATCACAAGATTTAAGCATCACAAGCTTCACTTTTTTTTATGCAAATGTTGGGTGAGATTTTCAACTCTACCTACAAATTTGGTTCCCATGGCTGTTAGAGGGAATGTAGCACCTATAAGGATGTAAGTAATGATGAATTTTGCAGTATTGCTTTCCCCAGGCTAGAATCCAGAATCCAATATTAGAGCTTAGACTCCTGTTATAAAGCATATGGGGCCACATCCATCATACTTCAGAATGACATCCAGGACCAGCAGGACAGTTGGGAGCTACCAACAGCCAGCATTCTTTTTGAGATGCCATCCAAAGTTAGTAACTGGGGAAGGATGAATGACAGAAATTTTCCTTCTAAAGCTCCATACATATGTAATTCACTCAGAGGTGCTCCACTTGAGATCCAGTGCCCAGGAAAACAGCTATTAGGTCTAACTCAAACAAAAGTAGAAGTTTCTTCTCCCCCCTAGGACCTTACAAAGATGGAAATTATTTTATTCTCTTGTTCTCACCTTTTAGTTTTTCTTTTCTAATACTTAAAATTCCTTTCTAATATTTTGGAAGCAAGTCTCCATTCTTCCCTTCAGTGAGTCCTGAAGTCAGGGAAAGTGAAGAACAGTTATATATACCCTATATGACTTAAGCACTAAATCCAGGAAGAAGTTCCAGGCCCTAAAGTCTGACCAGACATTAAGCATCTGACTCTTGGAGAGATTTCAAGTGTTTATTTCTCTCTCTTCAGCAGTTTTAACATTCTTTCTGTGACGGATCCAATTCTGGAGGTTTGATTGGATATTTTCTCATTGTCTGTATACAGAACTAAGTTTTACAGGCAAATCCACTTAGAAATAGACTGCTATTAAGTAAGTGGATTGATACTTAATGGTGAGAACTAGGAGTAGACAGGCTCTGAGAATAAATTATTTCATGGAAGCATCTGCATGATTGAAAAGAAATAGGTGGCCGCTTTTCCACTTTCTGTGGAGCACGCTTTTTAGGAATATGTAGGCTATTGACAGAGGAAGTATACTGCACTGAACCCATTCAGTCAAATTAATTACAGGAATATTTAATTTTTGGCTATGTAGGCATGATGTGTATGACCAGGACCAAAGAGTTTCACATATGTCCAAAAGGAACTCTCTCATGATACCTAATGTTGATTTAAACAAAGGAAACTAGAAACCTATGAAATACAGGAACCTCCAGCAAACTACAGTGTTTTAAAAAATAGATATAGATTTTAAATTTTGCTTGAAGCACTACTTTAATCACATAAGTCTTTTGGGACAATACTGAGTGACTCCTTAGTTATTCTATTAGTCTCACAAAGTGCTCACCTCCCTCTAGGCATCTTACTCCTTATCCTCTGTTAATTGTATCACCAACTAGCTTTAACATATAATGTATTCAGAACTCTTTTTCTTTTTAAATTGATAGCACCTATTCTTTCTTAAAATCATACAAGATTAAAAGCATGTGGGTTTTTCTAATTAATACTGAATCAGACAGTTCTCCCAAATGCACACAATATATGCAATGAATGCACATTATTTATACATGCATACCTAAGTATCTTAAGTCAAAGCCTGACATTATCACCAATGTATTTCCTCTAATCTTACATATTAGTTATATTTGTACTCAAAAGAACTAAGAAAGGGTGCAAAGTAGCTAAATGTATTTATATGTACAGAAGGATGCAAGCATATGCAAACTCACATTGTTCATTTGGCAGGTGTGAACAAGGCTGGGTCAAGAATTTGTATTACCTTGTCAACAGAATATTACACCTCAGGAAACAACCTCTGCTTATTAAATCACTTGATTTCTAGAAAGATTTACAAGTTCTTCCGTAGTCAGAATCACAGTCTTACAGAATTCATAGATATTTAAAATTAATCAAATGTGTTTTCTTACAGAGTATTGATTTTTCTTAAGTATTTCCTTATTCTTGAATATTCTTGGATATTTCCTTATCTGATCTTCAGTCTAGAGCCCATATTCTTGCTTTTCTTTCTCTCCAAAGATTCACTTGACATCTTTGTGTTTCATATATATAATATACATCTTTTTTCAAGGTATCTTGGCTATTATAGGGTTCTCCTAAAGTATTTATCTTTAATGTATTCTTAATTTCCTGAAGACTAAAGATTACTCTCCTTATATCTTAAATCCTAGTGGGTTTAAATTGGCCCACCCATGAGAAGGACTCAGTTATTGATTCCGATCTTAACAAAGAGTTTGAGACATAACTTAATGACCACGCTATTAGGCTTTTGTTCATCTCTCGGATTTTTCAATTTTTAAAAATCACATAACCCAACTGAACTTTCCAAATATTGGTGAAAAGCCTCTGCCAGAATGTCAAAGGGGTGACAGCCCATCTCAGGGAGCATGAACTCCTTTTGACATGCAGTGTGCATCAAGAGCCTCACAGAAACTCCAGCAACTAGCAGATAAAAGGCAACAAAGGTCATATTTTTAATCCACCTTTTGGTGTAATTTTCTGTCCAAAATGTCTTCCATCCTCGTGTGAAATCAAAGTTATTTAAGGTGTTACCACCTTTCTGAGAATTAATCCCAGACAACTGGTGCTAAACAGAAGGACATTCAGAGTCAAAGAAAGAAAAAATAAAAATAGGTGGTGAAAAGCTTGTTATCTGGGTACACTGTGAAGCTACAACAAATAAGCACACAAGCATGAATGAAATGTTTATATTTGTATTTACAGAGTAATTGAGAAACAAGAAATAGAAGTAGGTGCCTTTTTTCCAAATAATGTCCATTACAAATTTAAAATATACAATGTTATCCACTGAATAACCAGCATGATAATATCTTGAGCATGCTAGTTTAGTGATCTTCCACCTAAACCTCTCTATCGAGATGTGAAAGTTAGTTAGTCCAGAGCCTGAAGTAATAATACTTCAAAAGAATGTTTTTATAAGAATGTTTTTATTACGAGTGGGTGGTCATTGACAACACATACTTTATGAGGAGAGCTTTTAGAGACTAACAAAATAAATTTAGTTCATCATATTACAGAAAATGTTCTGCTTTACGCTCTTTTTAGCATTAGGAACCGCTTCTATAAATCGGTGCCTCAAGGAACTTCATTTTATAAGGTATCTTATGAAGATTTGGTGAGAGGTACAACTTTTTTTGAACTGTCAATGACTCCATTGGGGCACTGCATAAATTTATTGTGGAGCACTGTAATGAATAATAAAACTATATTATCAGACTAAAAATTATAAAAGAACCTTCATCACCTTCTGCTACTCCAAAATCATACAGAAAATTGCAACATCAGCATAAAGTCTGGATGCCAGATGATTTGGATTAAAATACATCATTCAGCCATTTAGAAGCTAGATTATTCAAGGATTTTAGGTTTTGCACAGTGATTAGTAGTGCAACTTTAGTCTGTCTACAATATGTTGTAGTATATGCTGTTCAAGCCTGTTTCATAAAGCTGTGACTAGAATTTTTCTGTACGTCATTGACAGCAAGAATGGATGAACCAGTTCTAAGTGTCATATAGTAGGTTGCAGTATTGTTCAAATCCTCAGTCATATTTCAGAACTTAGTCTCCAATTCCGATAATAATTAGATACCACATATGTCTGGGGTCTGAACAAAGATGATGATGACCATGGAGATGATTTATACACATCTTTCATGCATCTATAATGAAAATTATAAGGTGGATAACACTCTTTTCGAATTCTCTCTCCTAGAAAATCCTGATGTATAGAGCAATTTTATCCCTAAGCAATGCCCTTTTTCAGTCATTTACAGCCTTTAAGTCTTACATAAAAGCTCACACAGGTTAAGACATTTTCCATTTCTGGAAAAACATCTTCTTGCAGAAGGCAAATGCTTCTGCTTATTGACACATTATTAGGGAAGGTTCCTGCCAATAAGTGACTACTACCAAAAGCAGAAGTTGAGAATAATACAAAGATCTTTTACTGAACTTCCTCCATTTTATTCTGATAACTGTGATGTTGAAGTTTCACCACAATCATTTAGTAAATCGGTGCTAGAAGGAAAAACTCACTTGAGATTTCCCTTTCCTCCTAGTTCAAATTTAGCAATTCTGCTAATATTCTGGGTTATGATGTGGCATGTTGTGTCTCCCAAACTTCATTGTTTCCTGTGCAGGGAAATGCCAGACTGTAGCTGACTGAACATGTTTCCTCAATTGAAAATATAATAATTAATGCAACTTTGTAATATAAACAAGCCATTCCTCAGTTCAGTGCCAGACTTCCCTTGTCTCACTCGAACTGCAATAAACTACAACCAACTACTAAAAGGCAACCCTTTCTGATCAAAAAGCAACTTCTTAGGCCATTGAAGTATTTCTCAAGCCTATGTCAAGGCTATTCATAGGACTGGAATAAGGAATTCTTTAAGAGAATTCTTTTACTTGGCAACACCCCTAGTCTCCCTGGTAAAGGTAGAGGAACTACATGCTATAACCAGAATCAGCCAAAACCAGGAGGATGTCTGTCCCACATACCTGCCCTGTGTGTTGGGTCCTGCCAGAGAAACCCAAGTACTGCAGCTGAACAGGTACCTCAGGGCTCTCTGGCCAGATATTTTATGTGTACAGCAGGGTACACTACATACTAAGGAGCACATCCACCTGCTGATATCAGAGATCATAATTTATATGGGACAAACCAAGTAATTAACTTTATGTCAAATGCTTCTTCTTGCTGCTGAAAACAAACTTACATCAAAAACAAACCAAGTGCAAAAGAGCAAAACCATTAAAATTATAAATAAGAAGAAAGTAAACCCCATAGTTTTACCAGCAATTGATCAGGTGAATACATGCAAAATTGTATATTTGATGTATTAGGCAAACTCTGAATATAAAGTCTGGTGGATTTTCTGACACACTAATCTCTCCCAATCGTAACATCAGCCATCCAAATATTTCAGCACCAGACTTGACTGGAGCAGAAATGCTCTCTTTGTGAATGATTCAGAAAAGGACTATTTTGGGGTTGGAGTCAGAAAAAAAAACAACAACCCAAACATCTAAATGTAAGTATAATAGGAGGTTGTCTGTTCTTTAAATATTTGGATAATTGTTGGTGTCTAAATACAGAGAGGCAGGAAAGGCAAGTTGAGCTAGCAATCTTCCTATTGAAATACTAACAGAAAAAAACCAAAAAGCTTACTACTATGCCTAATCCTTGACTAACTGCAGTGCAAGGATTTGGCCTACAAATATATTAATATATATGTGTGTGTAAAAACATTTTATTTTCATAGGACATAAACAATTAGCAAAAATGTGCACACATCAATTTGGTAAAATAAGAGACCATATCGTAGTAAGATATCTCTTCGTAAAAGAGCTTTAATACAGCTAGTATTAAAATTCCACCAGAAGTCTCTATTGCATATTTTCACAAGCCCATGTTTATAGTCTTTTCTGACACCTGTAAAACGGAGATGTGTAAAGTCTCTTGTAGTTCTATACAGAACTATTAATTCAGAGAAGAAGGAAAAAACAAATTGAAACAGTGCAAATGCATATTTAATGTAATTTAATCTTTATGACATAAACCACAAAAATTACATTGTATTCAGTTTTTCCTTCCTAGCCATCTTAAGAAGACAACTTCCTGTAGCTTTATCACAGAGTGCTATAAAATGTTAACAAGAACATTGCATTTTCTTTCTCTTAGAATCTTTGCTGTTGACCTTCACATATGCTTGGCATTTTCATCCATCTGCCTTTGGCAGTAGTACTAACACATTGGTGAGTCATAAAAATGTTCTAAAGCAGCCCACCTGCCAATCTGCTAGGTAAGAATATGTGGGTTTTCTCTGTTCGCCATTTTTTCTGATTTACCTCATTTTTTCAAAACAAACTCTTTTTCTTGGGATCATTTGCTTCTTCTTCCTCTGTTAAAATTTCACGGTGTTTTAATATTAATCTGTTAATCAAAACAATATTTTTGATGTTATTACGATATATATTATATAAATTTTAAAGCTTCCTAACCCTATCCACATGGGACAAAAACCTCATATTTGGAAATATTAAGACAAAGCTTATGAGATTTATGTTTTTACACTGTGTGACAAAATTAAAATGTTAGGGTATTAATAGTTTGTGATTGGTTTTGGTTGTTTGTGTTTTTTTTAAATATCATTATTTTTCTTTAGAAGAAAATAATAGAAAACAATTTTGCACTGGTTAAACAAAGAACACAAAAACTCAAGACATAAGTGTACCTTTTAAAATTTCAGAAAGAGGTTACAAGATTTCATCAGGATCATGGTTTATTCAGAAAACTTCTTTTTAGATTGTGCGTCATAGTACAGTGTAAGTTTTGTAATCAGATTGTCATTACAATACAACTACGTTTAATAAAATACATATTTCTTGCATATATATGAAATCTATATTTAAATACATTTGAAAATTATATCATGCTAGATAATCTTACTAGTCAACTGAAATCAGTAACGAGCCTGGCTTTACCACTTAGTCTTGTTCAGATGTAAGAACTGTTAAAATTTATTATTGTGTAGGGGTTCTTTTAAAATTGCTTCATTGACATTATGAACTCATTAGAAACTATTGAACAAATTTAAAACTGGAATCTAAGGATTTATTTGTGATATAATAGCAAGATATCCTATGACAATATGTCTCCTTTATTTACAGTGAGGATACTGTATAGCCTAACTTCTGTATTCAAGTCGTCCTTCAAGCTATATTTTGAAAATATGATTGAATGATATTAATAAAGACAGGTTCAGCACAGGTTCACTGAGAAAAGAAAGGTGGATCCTTTCAGGAAAATAAAATTCTTATCATCTGCGATTTACAATCTTGTCAAAAGGTTTTTTACATTTTCCATTTAAAGCTTCCTTTTAAAAAAAAAATCATTCAAAAAGAAAGAAGATTGTATACTTGTGAAAAGAAGCTAGAAGTAGTATCTTTGTTCTGTAAAAACTTACAGCACCTCAGTGGATAAGGAAATACAGCTTTTAAATGGGTTCTTAAAGAAATTATTTTATTTACCAAGAATAAACAACACACCTTTATCGTATATTCCCTGCATACACTGTGCAACCATTAATTTCAGTCTTCAGTGCTACCTGAATTTCTCCCTTTCAGAGAAGTAAATGCAGGGTTCTTGTGTCAAGGAATAGACTGGCAGCTTTTTCAATAGCTGTTCCTTAAGCTTTCAAATAAATGGCAAGAGAAGTTAAATAATCTTGAAAAACTGTCAGAAAGTACCATACAATGTGGACAGTGGTTGTCAGTTTTGTTTAATAACTGATTTGCCAATTGCAAAGCAGAAGTTTCTGTTGATAGGAAGCAAAACGTCTTTTGCATTACAAATCGACTCCAACCACTCAGTTTGAGCTGTGGTCTAGAAGAATTTAAAGGTTTATGTGACCTTAGAATGTTAACAGCTTCTAACTTTAAGGGGGTTTTTTTTGTGCTTTGATTGGCAGGTTGTATTTACTCCCTGTTTACATTACCGTCCCAAACTCGAGCAACTGCATCATTATAAACTAAGCCTGTTGACTAGTATTAAGTCAAAATACTCCTAATGGCCTTCTCTATTTTATTACAAGTACTGACATTCGTTTCAACTCTGGATACATAAAAACACTGTAATATATCACTTCCAATCGGTTTACCTGTCTCTTGTAGCTAAGATGCCGTATGACATACCAACAGAGATACTGAGCCTCATGTTTACTAGTTTGTGTTCTGTCTATTGACTGACTTATATCAATACTGTTTGTACAAAGATGTCACCTTCTTTGTCTTTTACGCTGCTTTACAAGATGTGGTATCTGACTGTTACAAAAATAAAATGCTTACTTTTTTATTACAATGGACCAGGAGCATTCAAGTAGTGATTTACTGCAACACATTCAGGGGCAGACACTAGTTAATGAGGAATACTAATTATATTCAAAGTAAACTGCAGACATTTGTGTACCTATTTCCTGAGCCTCAGTAGTCAAGGATAAATCAGTCCTTCCGCTTTGTATGTTAGATGCTTCAGTTAAAAACCTCTGGTGGCTTGCTATTAATCATGATTAAATATGTACACATATATGAAGCTTACATGCACATGTCCAAACACATATACTCCTAAACATCACAAGGAAATAGAAAATAACAGTTTTCTTCCTACTGAGGAGCACATAGATTTTTCTAAGAGCTGTAGGTACACAATAAGCCAGCAAATACATCCTTTCAACTATACACCAAGGGAGATATCTCCTAATCCTTATTCATAGAATCACAGAATGGTTTGCGGTGGAAGGGATTTCAAAGATCATCTAGTTCCAACCCCCTCGTCATGGGCAGGGACACCCTCCACTAGACCAGGCTCCCCAAAGCCCCATCCAATCTGGCCTTAGACACTTCCAGGGAGGGGCCTCCACAGCTTCTCTGGGCAGCCTGTTCCAGTACTTCACCACCCTTGCAGTAAAGAATTTGTTCCCTGTATCTGATCTAAATATCTCCTCTCTTGTAGTTTAAACCCATTATCCCTTGTTCTGTCACTCCATGTCCTTGTAAACAGTCCCTCGCCGTCTTTACTATAGGTCCCTTTTAGGTACTGGAAGTCCACGTCTAGATGTCCCCAGAGCCTTCTCTTCTCCAGGCTGAACAAGCCAAACTCCCGCAGCCTGTCCTTGTGGGAGTGGTGCTCCATCCCTCTGATCATCTTTGTAGCCCTCCTCTGGAATCGCTCCAGCAGCTCCATGTCTTTCATGTACTGAGAACCCCAGAGCTGGACACAGTACTCCAGGTGGTGTCTCACAAAAGCAGAGTAGAGGGAAGAATGCATAATTTCATCATTAACCAGTATGAGTAATTATAGGGAAATGCATGATCAATTAGAGCTAGCACCTAAACCCATTGAGGTGAAATTTGAGATACAACCTTGGCATCTATGAAAAGAATGGAGTGATATATATGTGTCTGAAACAGATTTTGAAAGCTTAATCCATGTTGCCTATAAGCCCCCTGAATTTATAACTCGTCTAGCTAGTGGCTGACTATTACCAATTGTTAACTAGACCCAAGATGGAAGTAAAGTGCTTCTTTTTCTAAACTTCTGGAAATTCACAAAAAAAAAAAAAAAAATCAGAATAAGCTTTTCACTCTGTGTAAAGGATACGTGCGTTATTGGATTTGGGAGTGCTCCTAAATTTCCAGATCATGATATATAATGTAACTGCATCTTGATTTTGTGTGAGAATATAACTACAGTACAAGAATGTACCAGATCACAACCTCTTCCAAAACCCTTTTAGAAAGAAAGAAAATCTAGGCAATCTAGGGAAATGTGGTGGTCTCATCAATTAGTTGCCAAGGTCAGAGCATCAAGACTACTCTGTGCACTCTGGCATGAAAGCAGACACAAATAACAAAAGTAAAGATCTAGTACACTGTGTGGAGATAGCCATGTTAGTACCACCTAATTTCGTGTGAAATGCTCTACAGACATGGTTTTAATTGTAAGTAGCCTAATGAAGAGCTATCTATTAACTGAAATGTTTGTTAGTGCAATATGCATATGTTGGATATTTCTCCTTATCTCCATTACTCTTTTCTGAAAGTAGAAAAAGCTAAAAGTAAAGATTCAGATCTAGACAAAAGGAAAACTAATTGTGGATATTTGCATCTGACTTGTCTACCATAGAATTCCTTCGTAACATCAGCTTATATCTGTAAAGTGACCAAAAAATGTATGACATCTACATTGCAGAAATCTAAAATAGGTTACATTAATGGCACCATGGATGTCTTTGCTATAAATGGTTATCAAAGTACCAAAAAATATATCAGCATGTTTACAAATATTATTTAAATTATTAGTGTAGGAAGACAGTAAGTAGCAAAAGTAAAAGTGGGCTATCAAAAAGAAAGGTAAATGACAAAAAGAAAGGTAAATGACAAAAAGAAAGGTAAATGACATCTTCCTGACACTCCACCTTCCTGATCACTCACTTTCCTGAGTGATGTGCTCTAGGTGGCCCTGCCTTGGCAGGGGGAGTTGGACGAGATGATCTTTTGAGGTACCTTCCAACCTCTGTGATTCTGTGTGATTTTCCTTCCTCCAGTGGCAAGTATGGGAAAAAAAAAAAAAAAAAAAGGCTGTCATGAATGTAGAGCCAGAGTATAGGCTCTTTATTTGGGGAAAAAATGAAAGGTGAAGGCAATAGTACAAAGTCGTGGAATATTCCTCTAGAAAAGGAAAACAGAAAATGAAAGTGGAAGTATAAAGGGTAGGAAAGAAATGATGAAACAAAGACCTGAGGTGACAGTAGAAGGATAATAGGGTAGGCAAGCAGCGGTCAAACTGTATTGCATAAAGATAGAAGAAAAGATGATAGGACAGGAGGGAATCAGAACTAAATACAAAAACAGGACTACCATGATAACAGAAAAGAATATTTGACATGTTAAAAAAAAGGAGAAAATAAAGGTATAAAATAGAGCACACTGCTTAGTATAGGAAAAGAAAATCTATTCATGAACATTTTGTTTAGAAGCTGATCAGGTAGGACCTCAAAACAGTTCAAATGTATTATTTTAAAAAAAAAAAATTACATCTTTTAACTACGAATATGTTTTATAAAAATGTGTACTCACTAATTACGAATATTTTTTGGTTTAATGTTTAGAAGAAATCAATAGTCATACTGTCATACAGACATGAAAGTGTTGTTTAAAATGTGTGTTGTTCATATATTATACAGAAGTATAAGTGTCAAAAAGAGTAGAAAGATTAAGAAGAAAGAAATAAAAAGCACTAAACACTTTCAAGATTATAGGGAAAACATTCTGCAGGCCAAAAATCATATAAAGCAAGTACCTGTTAATTTTAAGTTGTGGAATAAAATGATGATGGTGATGATGATGATGATGATGATGATGATGATGATGATGATGATGATGATGATGGTGATGATACTTTTCTTCCTTCTACTATGAGCTTTGCCACACCACTAAAACAGCACAGGCAAACTACAAATATCCTTACCTCTGAAAGTCTCTTACAATTCCTTTCTTTTATTACAGTAGTAGCAAAGTCATACCTGACATCTCAAATATAATCAAAATATCAGAAATGTCAAGCTATATAGACAGCATCGGCAGCTGGCATGGAATTATAAACATATCAGGTGTCATACAAAGTTAAGCCTTCTATATTAGAAAGATGAGATAGGACAGGGTGAAGTTTAAATAAAAATGTGATCAATGTGTTGTTCATTTATTGTCCCTGTTCATGTTTGATTAGTTAATAAAATAATTGACTAAACTTTTTTTCCATTTCTGCTTTGCTTTTTCTCATAGTTTACTATTGAATAATTTTTAGAAAACATGACTATACACTACCTTAATGCCAGAAAAAGCATAACTGTACAATCCTGTTTGGTTTTGTACCCGTGACCTGCTGTTTGATCTATTTTTTAAATATAAAGTTTTGGCTATGCAAATAGACCTCATGGATTTACCTTAATGACTCAGATAAAATTAAGCATTGAATTCTATAGATATCACCTTTCGCGTGCTTCCCATTTTTACTCCACAGAGCTTTATTTTCAGAAGAAACAATACGTTTATAAAGAATGGGATAAACACTGTTTTGTCGTTGACATGATGTCAAAGTGCTTTACCAATTGTACTGACTGTAGCATTAAAATGAAGGAACTTGCAATCATGTTATATGCTCGATACAAAAAACACTGAACAAAATAATAGTGAATAAAGCATATTTAAAGATAACTCAATAGAGAAGCTATGACACATTCATTTCTCATACACTGGGGTTATTTCTTTGGCAAATCTAAGCTTGATATCCATATGGGGGGCAGAGAGGGAGCAATTAAGCAAAGGACTTGATAGATTTTCTGAGAAGCAACAAGATAAGTGCATGAAATTATTCTTCTGCTGTTAGTGGAAGGAGTGAGTCAAGCCTAGAAGTCTGTGATCCCACTGGCTCTCGTCTAGGCAATACCTGGTCCCAGGGTGCAGTGAGGTATTCAAGCCTAAATCTTGTTATGGAGGGATCCAGGTTTACTTTACCATCTCTGACACTCTAAGCTGTGTGCATGGAAACAAACATTAAATTGCATCAGAGCAGTAGATGATACAGAAAACAAGTAGATGTTATGAAACAGTGGTAAAATGTAACAAAATGACAGTGGAAATTAAGCCAGTGTCTTGGATCCTACACTGTGTTCATGCAGTAAACATCTTCACTATAGCATTACACTAGCTTCTCTGATGACAAATTCTTATCCCTTTCCCCTAAACCTAAAGGAGATCAGAAGGACTTCATTCTTTGCAAGAGTTCTGTTAACTTTTTTTGCATTGAGTTTGCTACACTGAACAGTTTGTTTTCAACAACATTGCAAAAAATACCTTACTTGCCCAAAACACAAAGGATAGTGAGAATCTCAAGCGGTGCACAATTTATGTCAGATTTCCAGAGCAAGAGTTTCAGATAAGCTGTGACCAAGCATCCAAAGTTTGGATAACTATCTGAACTTGTTAGATGAGCAAGATAAACTCAACATAATTCAGAGGGCAGAATGAGCATTCAAGAGCAAAAAATAAGGCTCTGCATGTCTCATCCTTTCAAAGAGAGCTAGACATTTTATCGTTAAGAAAACACATCTCAACATTTATCAGAATTGTACTGAAACTTGGTTTTGTCCTTAATGGTTGAGATATACAGTCTTGACGTTGTTTTTTGTTTGTTTGTTCATTTGTTTTATTTCAGAGCTACAATACACAGTTGGCCAGGACTCGGTATGAAAACTTAAAGTAATTTAAAGTAGATTATTTTTCATGTATCACTGAATTAGAAATTAAAAAATGAGAAAAGCAAATAATTTTCACTATTGCATAGCTGCAGGTAAGACCTATTCACTGAAAAACACCCAAAACCCCCTCTAGACTATTATGGAGAAGAACTCACGACTTTTTCAGCTTTAAGTATGAAACTAGGAATGCTCCAGAGAAACCAGAAAATTGCATTATAGTCAAATTTCCAAAGAAAGGTAATCTAGGTGCTACAACAGAATGAAATGTCACAGTCCTTCTGGGAGAAAATGTTTTTATAGTAGCATATTAAGCAGCATGCACGAAGTAGATGAGGAGAAGGTAATGGAAGAAAAGACTAAATTTTAATGAGAAAAATCTTATGCAGGCATGATATTGTAAATAGGAGTATTTTTGAAAAGGGGCAAACCGAAAGATACCATTGATCATAAGTTCCACATTTAAGAAAGTATTTTGCAGACTTTCATCTGAATTGTAACCATAATACCATAGCAAAAAACTCTGTAATAATCAGCAGGGCAAAGATTTTATTTTTCTGTAAATTTAACTTTGAGAAAAACATTCACTATGTTGAACACTATGGTGTTAATCTAGTGTTCACTGACACCGAATTTCTTACTTAGCATTGACATAAATTGCAGTGAGAGGAAACATTCATAAGCTTAAAAAAGCAGTATGCTGTATACAGAATAACAGCAGTATATTAGAAGGATGAGGTTTTTCTGTAATATAGCTTTTTCAGGTTAGCTAACTCAAAGGCAAATGCAAGCAATTAAGGGTATGAGTGAATATAAAGAAGAAATAGGAAGTCAAGGGGAATAGATATCTGTATGGAAAAAATAACACCAATATATATTAGCAGGTGCATTTATTAAGCCTGAGATTTCATCACTGAGTACCTAAGCAATAGGTTTAGACTATGATACATTCAATTCAAATTACTTGAGAAGAAGAGAGAGTTTCTCTTTTTTCTGAGAAGAAAAATTCTTTTCTAATCTCTCAGAACGTAAGTCTAGAGTGAACCTGTGTAGAAGATCTGGCCAGAGTAAATTAAAACTTTTTTTTTTTCTCCAGAGTGACAAAATCCCTCATTATAATTTGGATGTTTAAAACAATCTGTCAAAATAAACAAGTAAATAATTAGTTCCAAAATTACCACGCTCCCACCCAGAGTCTGTACCATCATGATTCACCTCCTGTCCTTATTTCCCTAAAACCAAATTTTCTCAACTGGATTTCCAGTAGTAATTCTAATAACATATATCTCTCTTCTTGTCTAGCATGTCATAGCCAGGTGTCGCTCCTTGACAAAAAGAAAAAGACTTTATCAAGGGAAAGACTGCAGCAACAGACAGGAGGAGATCAAGGGAAATCCGAAAACAGGAAGATCATCTTTACTGTTACATTTGTATCAAATTAAATCACACACTCATACCATGGACAGCATTACCACAAAGGAAGCAACATCACACAACCATTCAGCATAGTGGCTATGGGAACACTGCCCCCAAACTTGGGAAGAAGACATGCTGATAACTGTTCCTGTAAGAAGAGGTTTACTCAGTAGGTCACTATTTAGATTCCCATTTACATCACTCGAAGTGCCCTCGTTTGCATTTTTTGTGAAAAAGGACAGTGTGTCTGGAAAGCCAATGTTGAGCAGCTAAAGGCGCTAAAAACTAAAAGCTTCCCTGGCAGAATTCAACCAAATCTCAAACACACATTAAAACAAACAAACAACAAAAAAAATACCCACAACCTATCATGTTAAGATGCCAAGTCAGCCAAACAATTGAGTTAGGAACAATGTAAAACATAATTAATTTCTTAATAACATTATCACAAATTTATACTGGATTAGATATGTTATAAGAGATGGGGCTTTTACAACCTGAAACACACTCAGAAACTTTCCATTTATTTCACATTTAAAAAAGGCGTTCTGTTCTGATTTTTTACCTTCTAGTCAAATTTGGTATCCTGCTTTATAGTCCCAGGAACAAGTGATGCCATGGGATCAAAACTGGGATCCTAAACTCTGCATTAGGTTGTATCATAGTCAAGGGTTTCCTTTGAAACAGGACTACAGTACACAGTGCTCCACTTACTTACCACATATCTATCACAGTCATTTCTGCCATTACAATTGAAAACTTTGGGGTTTTCCACAATAATATAAACAGAAAAAGGATTAGGAAATACATATTATTTTAAGTTACTGGCTGACATAGTTTTTTATAGGATCAAAATTATTTTTACTAGTAGAAAAGAACACTGGGTGCCAAACTGTAGGGCTGTGTCTCATTTTTACAGGCTGAAGCCACTAGTCTGCACAGTGTTGTAGCAGGCATTTACAGCAAGTTATCTGTCTTCATTTTGATGCTATGACTATTTCTAACAATTGATAACAGCCAATTCTAGTTAGCATCACAGAATCATAGAATCACAGAATGGATAGGGTTGGAAGGGACCACAAGGATCATCTAGTTCCAACCCCCCTGTCATGGGCAGGGACACCCTCCGCTACATCAGGTTGCCCAAAGCCCCATCCAACCTGGCCTTGAACCTTCCAGGGTTGGGGCCCCCACAACTTCTCTGGGCAACCTGTTCCAGTGCCTCATCACCCTCACAGGAAATAATTTCTTCCTAACGTCCAATCTAAATCTCCCCTCTTTTAGTTTAAACCCATTACCCCTTGTCCTGTCGCTACACTCCTTAACAAAGAGTCCCTTGCCAGTTTTCCTGTAGGAAGGTCCATCTCTGCTAAAAAACACCACATGCTCTAAATGCATAAAATATTTTGTAAAGATTTTTTTAGCATTTTCAGACCTTCTCCCTGTGATTACGTTTGATTCAGTCTCAAAATATTTTCTGATAGTACCTTTCCCCTGATTTTTAAAATTACATTCATTTGTAACCATTACCAGATAAATGCAGTCTCTCAACTGATGTGCCAATAGTTAGAAAGCATATGATTTAGCTTTATAAATAACTTCATGCAGGTTTCAAAGGTAACATAGTGAAAGGCAGTCAAAGAATAAAGGTTTAGCAGGCTATCTACAGTCTAATATCCTGAAATGGTACAGGAAGGAAATAATCCCATGTAGTTAATTTGGTTGGTTTGCAGTAAATTAGTTGAGGTCTGACCTAATCTCTGTACTACTTTGAGAAAGCTTCTGTGTTTTATATATACTGCTTACTTTTACAAAGTCAATATTTCTTCGCTTCACTGTGAGCTCAGTTCTGTGTTCTCTTGCTACCTTCTTTAGTGAGCCAAGGTTATTATTACTTTTTTATACTGTAATAGCTGACGGCTGCCCAGCAGCCCCAAACCACCCCAATTCCCTCTGCTTCTTAAGGCACAAGATTGGAAACTGACATTGTTGCAACTTTCACAAGCTCATTGAACCTGAAAGGCTAAGAAAACCTTGTTAAATGCCTCAGAAGCAGACAAATAAATATATTAAAAATGAACAGAACTATAGGAACAAAATCCATGATCAACCAATGTGCTAAGGCAGCAATCAAACCTCAACTATGAAAGAAAAAGGACAGTAACACAGTGCAAGAGGTACTACACTGGTTATATACATGGAAGTCCAAGGGTAACAACAATCCAAAAGCTGTGAAGATTTAAAAAAAATCGCTATCTTAAAAATGCCATATAATATATCACCCTCAGATTGTTACTTAATTTCTACACTTCTGGAAGGAAGTTGTAAAAATAATTATAGATGTGATTGATTGGTCCAATTACAGAAAACTAAAATAATCATGAAGTGTTAATATTTGCTTTTCTTCTTGTAGCTACATTTTTACCAAAATAGCAACTGAAACTTTTCTAATTAATTTCTATCAGTCATTAGAAGTGATGTACAAATCTGGGACACACAGAGTTTTGTGCATATTTGTCTAGAGTATGTCCTGAAAGACCTACTAGTAGGGGTTCTGGCTTTAGCTGAGAATCCAGATTAAAACATCAAAATTCAGGACTCTATATGCTAGTCTCTACAGTGCACTACAAATTGAAATTCTTTATAAACAATAAGGACATATGGCTGTTAAGATGAACAGTTTTCTATACTCTATTAACTGTATTGACTTGGTCATGATATTTGAATAGAGTATTTGTAAAGTTATTGAGACAAATATATGCATGCAAATTTAATAATTTATCAGTGGCTTATGTCTATATCTGTGCGTTTGTACACAGGAATTTGCATATAATCTCTTATGATATATCTGTTATATATCCGGAGTATGGGACATATGCTGCGAGTATGAGCTGCTATTTTAAGTCCAAGATTAATTTTTAAATATAAATTCTGAAGGCATCTGTTTTAAACCAATATTACTTTTTTTTGCCTAAATTATTTTTTTAATGAAAATAGCTAACTTATTAGTAAGATTTCTGATGTTTTCAGCTTTTGCTCAACAGTCTAAAGTCTCATTTATTTGTAAACACAAAACTCAACAGAAATACTGGATTTCTGGAGATGTGAGGACAACAAAAGCTGTCTGCAAAATATTCTTTTGGTAGCTTTTGCACAAGTGTAAGATTTTACTCCATCGTATCTATATGAAATCTCTGAGAACATCTGTCTTCTAAAGACTTTGTCTCCTGGGCACTTCAAAGTTTGTACTGTAGACACATTCAATCATCCAGCAGTGTCAGTTTTCAACTCAGCGAAGATTTTAAGTATCTCCTCTTTTTTTTTTTTAAATCCATTCTAATTTTGGTAAAATAGTATGAATAACATAAATAAATATAAATAAAATAAGATAAAATAATAAGATAAAGTAGTATGAATATCAACATAGCTTGTGAAATTATTTACTGTCTACTGATACTATCTTTTCTTGTTGTTGTTCTTTTTTTGAGCAGTCCTTATTGTATAGCCATCAAGATGTCAACTGCATGCCTGCTAACTCTTGCATTTTCTTCTCATGCAACTTCTGAAAGTAAGATGATTGTGCATCTTAGAATTCTTACCTAGCTTTCTAGACAGCAAATGAAATCTGAAACCTGAAGATAAAACAATATGTAATCCACATAAAGGTTTTTTGGTTTGATTTGGGTTTGGTTTTGATAGAAATGTTTCTTCTTTCCATTTCTAATTACAGAATGTTCTTTTGCTACTGGATTTTCTATTAAGTTTTTACAATAGTTAGTTGACACACAACCTGTGGTCCATATTTACACTAAGTAAACACTTCAGATTGTGCAAAACTCACTAGTCCAAGGTACGCACTCTAACAATTGCTAATTAAGGTGTAATCTCTTTAGAATGTAAGTGAACCGCCAATGTGGATTTAAAAGCTGGAAATAGTTCTACTCGATGAATGAATTCTTGATCTAAAAGTTTTGTTCATTGACACCTATTAAATGAGCACTTGTGTTATCACCCTGCAGACATATTTCAGTATGTATTATTGTCTACAGTGATCCAAGCAGCTACAAAGCAAAATAATTTTTTTCAAATGACAGAAAATAGCTGCAAAAAATTTGAAAAGTATCTGGAAAAGAAATAGCAGTCTTGCTTAAGGTGGTATGTAGCATGGTGAGGCAGCTATTTGCTAAAAAAAATACCTAAGAGAAAACAACACAGTCATGGAAGCATGCTGCAATCAGGGGTGACATGCTGCAAGAATGCACATTTCTCAGCAACAGTCCAGAAACTGGGTCTCATCTAGTACGTGATCCCATGAATTTGTCCTATCAACCTCAATACACATGACAAGAGGGCAGATGATGGCCTGAACCATGAACTTTATGAAATTGGGCAAACCTTAAGACAGCTTTAGAAGTTTGCAATTTAGGGAGAGAAGGACACATAAAAAGGAAGTGACTACAAGGATCCAGACAGGTAATAGAGGCTTTATAGACAGATCTGTGCTGCAGCTCACAGTGTGTGCTAGTTTATGACAGACATTTATCCATGTACTTGAGAGGTAACAGTCTTCAGAACATGAGGAACTTCCCCAAATTCCTGTCATGTTACCAAGCAGAAATACAATTCTACCGTATTTATTTTTTTTTCCCCCTCAGAATTACACTTACAACTCTTTCCTACAAGTTAATCTGAAGCATGCTCTGTCGCAAAGGAACTTGGAGGACACAAGTAGACAGCAAAACAGTGGTGGTTCATCAGACTTGCATGGATCAAAAGGGAAGACCCAGAACATTTGTGATATATCACCTGAAATGTAGGATCATTGACCTTCTAATAAATCTGAAATATGCTGAAGTATATTTTAAAGGAACACATAAGGAAAGTGAGATTAAAAATGTGATGGGAAGATGGTAGAAGGGGAAACAGGAAGAAATGACTGGATATTCAATCGCAGCAGAACACAAAACCTACCACTCTGGACAGGCAGGGTGCCACCAGTCATCTGCTCTAGATAACACAGTAAGTCCCAGCTCCTGTTAGGTTTCTATAAGCAATATGGAAGGAGATGCTCACATTGCAGCAAGCTACCATTGATCATGGCATTGGCAGATGGTTAGCGCAGCTGGTGTCAGAAGATATCTGACAACAAACTATCAAATAAGTTCAAGAAAAAAAAATATTATTCAGCATAACATTTTTAATGAATAATATTAAGAGCCACTAAGATGATCAAGGGAGTGGAACATCTCCCTTATGAGGAAAGGCTGAGGAAAGGCTGAGGGAGCTGAGTCTCTTTAGCTTGGAGAAGAGGAGGATGAGGGGTGACCTCATCAATGTTTTTAAATATGTTAAGGGTGAGTGTCGGGAAGATGGAGCCAGGCTCTTCTCGGCCTCACTAAGCGATAGGACAAGGGGTAACGGGTGCAAATTGGAGCATAGGAGGTTCCGGGTTAATGTAAGGAAAAACTTTTTCACTGTGAGGGTGACAGAGCACTGGAACAGGCTGCCCAGAGAGGTTGTGGAGTCTCCTTCTCTGGAGACATTCAAAACCCGACTGGACGTGTTCCTGAGTGATGTGCTCTAGGTGGCCCTGCCTTGGCAGGGGGGGTTGGACTAGATGATCTTTCGAGGTCCCTTCCAACCCTTGTGATTCTGTGATTCTGATTCTGTGATTCAAAATATTATTAATAAGGTGAGTCAGCAAACAAATCTGCAATGTAACAAGTGTTATTTTTATTGAAATACAAATTTAGATTTGTGATCACAAAATATCTCCACATTTTTTCTTGTATGGCTTCTTTACTATGTGTAGAATCTGTTGTACGGCTCTAATAATTAATTTAATTTTTTTGGATACAAGAAAAATAAACAAGGAGAATATATGTATGTCTGCATTATTTATTTTGCTATTTCTTTAGGTGGACATATATTACCTCTAGCAATAGGTACACAGGAGTGAAAAGCATTTGTGAAAAGCACTGAGGAACAATCAAGGTTGAAAGGTAATTATTCAGATATAACCAAAGTTTTGATGGAAAGGTGAGTTAATTCAGTAGCAATATTCCCCATGAGTACTATACTTACTGAATTAAACTTATCTCAGCACAAAGATAGATTTGCAATATAATACATGAATTTTTCCATCCAAATTGTGGTATAGATAACAGGATTCACACCATTGTTGTGTTCACTCTTGTCGTGGTTTAGCCCCAATCAGCAGCTAAACACCACGCGGCCACTCACTCACTCCTCTCCCCCCATGATAGAATGGGGAGGGGAATTAGAAGAAAAAGGTAAAACACATGGATTGGGATAAAGACTGTTTACTAGGACAACAAAGGAAGAGGAAAATAACAGTACTTATACCAGAACGTTCAAAGCAAGTGATACACAATGCAATTTCTCACTGGACTGGATGCCTAGCCCAATACCATGCGCTACTCCTTTCAGGCCAGCTCCTTTATATACTGAGCATGACGTCATATGGGATGGAATACCCTGTTGGCTAGTTTGGGTCACCTGTCATGACTGTATTCCATCCCAGCTTCTTGCGAAAATTAACTCTATCCTAGCTGAAAACCAGGACAACCTCGTTAATTTTTTGAATTATATTATTTTAGGAATCACATGAGCTTTTTGCCAGAAGATTCTGTTAGTTGTCATTCTTAAAAAAAAGGTCAAAACCAGAAGGGTTAAGAAGTGTAAATTCATCTCTTTGGATATTGTTTTTATATATCTATTATTTTACAGGTATGATATATATTTACAGTGGTGATGTCGTGTTTTCAGTCAATTGCAACTTGATAGATATAAGTCCTCAAACTAAAAACCACCTCAGAACATGACTGCATTTTGATTCTGCTTTTGAAGGCTGTCTGTTCAATTTTCAGTCAAAATTACTGCCATGGTTTAGCCTCAGTCACAGCTGAGCACCACGCAGCCGCTTGCTCACCCCTTCCTGGCAGGATGGGAAAGAGAATGGGAAAGACAAAGGCACAACCACCTGAGTTGGGATAAGGACAGTTTACAGAGATAGCAAAGGGAAAGAGAAACAACAACAGCAGTACATATAATGGGTGGTAACTGAAAGCAATTTACCGATCCAATGATCAACAGGGTGCTCAGCCCACACACAGACCATCCCTGAGCCGCACTGAACCTAACCCTCCTGGACTAGCCTCCTTTTATGCTAAGCATGATGTCACATGGTATGGAATAGCTCCGGCCAGCTCAGCTCACCTGGCCTGGCTTCTTGTGAAAATTAACCCTATCCTGGTCAAAACTAGGACATTATATAAAGAATTTTAACAGGAATCATATCTGCTGAGGAAACCTAAAATCATTATACAGCTTTCATGATCATAGGCTCTTTTTTACGAAGGTCATCTGACACCTGAACCATTAGAATAACCAAAGGCAAGAATGGGTTGTTTTGCTCGATGTGAATCGACAAAAGGAAGATAAGACACAAAGTAAGTCAGTGACTGGTATTTTTTAATAGACAAATTTGAGTGCTTGACCTTTTGGAAATCAACAAAACAGCAAAAAAGAACCAAGAAAGATTTTCTGAAACTATATTTGTGCCCAGATTCTACTCAAATTTTAAATATCCTATGAGGTAGTTGTGCAATTTTGAAGATATGTATTCAAAATAGCATTGCAGTAAGTCTGAAGTGTCTGCTTCCTTGAGGATTTGAATAAATAAAATCTGAGCCTCAACGTGCTACAGTCAGATAGTGCAGTCTCTCTTCGCTAGAAACTGCCGTTTTCATAAATGCCATTTACAGACTCCTTCCTTTCCTCTTGGTGAAACAAGCACACCCTACACAGGCCTGAGAGGAAAGGATGGGCAGAGGCTTCTGTTAAGGCCTGGTACTGAAACTATTGCAGGCTGCCAGGAGAAGAATCATAGCATCATAGAATGGCTTGGGTTGGAAGGGACCTTAAAACATCACCTAGTTCCAAACTCCTTGCCAGAGACAGGGATGCCACCCACTAGGTCAGGTTGGCCAGGGCCCCATCCAACCTGGCCTTGAACACCTCAGGAATGGGGCATCCACAGCTTCTCTGGGCAACCTGTTCCAGTGCCTCACCACTCTCACAGTAAAGAATTTTTTCCTAATGTCCAATCTAAATCTATCCGCTTTTAGTTTAAAACCATTGTCCCTGGCCCTGTCATTATCTATCTGAGTGAAGAGTCCATCTCCATCCTTTTTATAAGATCCCTTTAAGTATTGAAAGGCCACAAAGAGGTCTCCCCGGAGCCTTCTCTTCTCCAGGCTGAACATCCCCAGCTCTCTCAGCCTTTCTCCATAGGGGAGGTGCTCCAGCCCTCTGATCATCTTCCTGGCCCTCCTCTGGACTCACTCCAACAGGTCCACATCTTTCTTGTGCTGGAGGTCCCAGAGCTGGACACAGTACTCCAGGTGGGGTCTCATGAGAGCAGAGTAGAGGGGGACAATCACCTCCCTTGACCTGCTGGTCATCCCTCTTTTGATGCAGCCCAGGACACAGTTGGCCTTCCAGGCTGCAAGCGCACACTGCCGGCTCGTGTTGAGCCTTTCATCCATCAGAACCCCCAAGTCTCTCTCCGCAGGGCTACTCTCAATGTGTTTTTCTCCCAGTCTGTATTGATGTCTGGGATTGCCCTGACCCAGGTGCAGCACCCTGCACTTGGAGTTGTTGAACCTCATCTGGTTCACATGGGCCCACTTCTCAAAACTATTCAGGTCCCTCTGAATGGCATCCCTTCCTTCTTTCATATCAACAGCACCACTCAGCTTGCTGTTGTATGCATATGTTTTTTTCCCCTGCTTGAGGGAGCCACTTCAGAGCATAGGGTGCCACTTCATAATCTGATGCTCTAATTTGCCAGGGCAGGAGGGCCAGAGCTACTCAGAGAGTCAGACTGATAATAATTTTGGGAGGAATAAGCTATGTGGTGCGGTAGACATGTTGGAGGGAAGGGAAGTCATCCACAGGGACCTTGATAGGCTTGAAAGATGGGCCAGTGAGAACTGCATGAAGTTCAACAAGGCCAAGTGCAAGGTCCTACCCCTGGGTCAGAGCAATCNACACTTGGGTCAGTGCAATCCCAAGAACAACTACAGGCTGGGCAGAGAATGGATTGAGAGCAGCCCTGAGGAGAAGGACTTGGAAGTAATTGATGAAAAGCTCAACATGAGCCAGCAGTGTGCACTGGCAGCCCAGAAATACAGCCATGTCCTGGGCTGCATCAGAAACAGTGTGGCCACCAGGTCGAGGGAGATGATTCTGCCCCACTACTCGACTCTTGTGACACCCCACCTGGAGTACTGCGTCCAGCTCTGGAATCCTCAGTACAGGAAAGACATTGAGCTGTTGGAGCAAGTCCAGAGGAGGGCCACAAAGTTGATCAGAGGGCTGGAGCACCTCTCCTACGAGGACAGGCTGAGGGAGTTGGGCTTGTTCAGCCTGGAGAAGAGAAGGATCCAGGGAGACCTAATTGCGATCTTCCAGTACTTACCAGTACCTAAAAGGGACCTACAGGAAAGACGGAGAGGACCTGTTTACCAGGGAATGATAGGACAAGGGGTAACGGATTTAAACTAGAAGAGGAGAGATTTAGAGTAGATATTAGAAAGAAATTATTTACTGAGAGGATAGTGAAGCACTGGAATAGGTTGTCTGGGGAGGTTGTGGAATCCACATCTCTGGAACAGTTCAAGGCCAGGTTGGATGAGACGTTGGGCAACCTGGTCTCATGGAGGGTGTCCCTGCCCATGGCAGGGAGGTTTGAACTAGATGATCTTTGAGGTCTCTTCTAACCCTAACCATTCTATGGTTCTATGATTATGAGATTTTTTTCTGGCTTCCAGAGTAGCCTAGGCAAAATGAACAGTTTGGAGATATCTTTTCACAAATCTCTCAAAGAACTAAAGTGACTGAGGTGTAGGTTACTCTGTGACTTTTCCTCTTAATTCTGAGTTAGCAGATGACCAGTTTATGTGTTTATGGAGAGTTAATTCTCTCAGACCAAAGGGAATTACTCTTCCATTCCTACTATGGGCCCTAAAGTCAGTGGTTTAGAAGGTCTGCTGGCAGTGGTAGGTATGTTACTGCAGGTCATCTGCGTGTGGTATCTTTTGCCTGGACATGAACTATGATATTCATGCTGATGGCTTCTTTTCCTTTCCTCTGGGACCCAGTCAGGGTCATTTTTTATATGTTTCTTGATATGTTTATACCTCTTTGTCTTTTTTTAATTGGCCTGCAGCTACATGTTAGCTCTGAATTTACCGTGCTTTTTATGCATCCGAAATAATATTTATTTGTTCTCTTTATTACCTCTCAAAACCAGTTTTGTCTAGTTCTAAGTCTGCATTTCTTTAGCTGTCCAGATATGAGTTGTTTATAGCTATGATGTCTCCATGGGCTTTATACCCTGTGCCCCTACTCTTGTCATTCCATGTCTCTGCTCCTCCACACCACATCTTGTGTTGCTGCTTCTCAAGGCTTCTATTCTTGCCTGAGGCCTGTATTTCTCTATTTGTTATGTGTCGTGGTTTTACTCCAGCCGTTGGCTGGGCACCACATAAACGCTCACTCCGTCCCCCTCATTGGAAAAGGAGGAGAGAATCAGAAGAGCGAGAGTGAGAAAACTCGTGGGTTCAGACACAAGAGTTTAATAAGTGAAGCAAAAGCCGCGTGCACAAGCAAAGCAAAACAAGGAATTAATTCACCACTCCCCATGGCAGGCAGGGGTTCAGCCATCCCCAGGGCAGCAGGGCTCCGTCACGCGTAGTGGTTACTTGGGAAGACAAACGCCATCACTCCGAACGCCGCTGCCCCCCTCATTCTTCTTCCTCCCAAGCCCCTTATAAACCGAGCATGAAGTCATATGGTATGGAATACCCCTTTGGTCAGTTGGGGTCAGCTGCCCTGTCTGTCTCCTCCCAACTCCTTGTGCACCCCCCGCCATACCACCGGCGGGGCGATGCAAGAAGCCGAAAAGTCCTTGGCTCTGTGTAAACATCGCCCATCAACAGCAAAAACATCTCCACTATCACCGCTGCTTCCAGCACAAATCCAAAACACAGCCCCATACTGACTTTCTTGAAGAAAATTAACTCTCTCTCAGCTGAAACCAGGACATTATGTTATCATTCTGTTAATGGTGTTGTATCATCATTATGTTAAAGTCTTAAATATGACATTCTACACAGAATTACTACTTGTATCTTTAGAAAAAAATTATCTGTAAGATACAAATGTAAGCAAAAGTTTAAGAAATTAGCTGCTGTCACCTGGTCAAAATTATAGTTGCTGTTCCTGATAAACCAAATAACAAAGATACAAGGAGATTAGGACAGGTTCAGATGAAGCAAAGCTTTTGTCCTGAGGCCTTGCATGCTCAGTACAAAACCTATGGCCTGGTAGTAGCAATGACAAAATCATGTTACAGAGATAAAGGGTTACACAACATTGTTACCTCTTTTTCTGCTCAGGCTTTAAAAAAAAAAAAAAAAAAATCTTTTTTAAAGATGGGGACCAAAAAGAAGTAAGTTTTTTTACCAACAAATCCATTGACAGAAACAAAGGTCTAAATGCAGACTACTTGTAGCCATATCTAGCTCCTAATTGTAAATCCACATTCCTTAGTATGTTTGGATAATAAAATAAAGGAACCAAAGGGATGTAGTAGTTTAGTCCTGGCTCTGTTTATGAGAAATTTAGTCTAATTTTAGTCTTCAAGTATCTATAGTTTTAAAAGAGAAAGAATTGGCCCCGATCTTAAGAAAGACTATGGAAAAATTTCTGTTCATCTATGAGCTATATATTAATTTCTAAGTTTTGACTTTAATATTTCCTACTCGATCTTTAGTAGCATTTGTAGTTATTTTGACTCGTAGCATCATTGCATATAATAGGTGCTTACAGTTGAATGGTAAAATATTCATAAATTTAGATGAATGTGACAGATGTACTGTTAGCAGTTTTATTGATTATTCTTTTTTTCATTTAAGATTATGAATTTTTAGCAGTTGCCGTGGATTATAATTAATGATCTTATTAAAATAAAACTACCAGTAGCCAGCAGCTGGGACATTCAGTTTACAGGATATCAGATTATTGCAAAACAAATGAATCAATACTAATGCAAATGTCATTTTGTTAATACTGAAATTATAACATGCCTGGAACCAAAAATTACACTTGAAAGAAATTACATTTGAAATTACTTAAAATTGTAAGTTCCTTGTTAAAAACCACTTTTTAAGTTGCAATTTAATTTAACAAGTAGCACAGCTTCCATCAGTGAAATAGTTTGGACATTGCTAAGAGGTGTTCTTTGCCCAAGGTAATTGTTATTTGGCTAATGATCTATTGGAAGCTATTGTAAGTTTAGCAGAAAGTAATTGGCACATTGAAGAAAATAAGTTTCTTGTGAATCAGATATCATGAATAATAGCCTAGGGGCCCAGACCTGAAAACTCTCCTTTATGTATGTTCTTAATTTACACATGAGTAATCCAGCTCCAGTCAAAGGAGAGGCTATCTGCTTGGGTTTGTTTGTTTTGCTTTTTCTACTACTCACTGTTATATGTAATAAGTACTGTTGATTTCCATGTCCTCAGTGGATTTAAAAGCCACATCCAAAAGAGCGAACATGAGAGTGTACTCTGGTTTTGGAAAACTATGTGCACCCCAGTCACTGTCAGGCTCCATACTATGGGTAGGACATGAGTTCCCCATTCTCCAGCCCTTGAGGGCTGTACGCTGGACTGTAGCCATGGAAGATTCCTTCACGTAAAGGGAAGTAAAACAACGTTGTTTTTTTTTTTTTCCTAATAAAAACTTATAAAGAGATCAGCTTGCAGTTTTGAAGATTTGGCAAAAACCAGTAGGCTGTGACTGTCACTCTGGTTAGAGTGAAACAACTTTTTCTAAGTAGGAAGGTTTTACTATTTCCCAGAGGTAGTCAAAACATACTTTAATCTCCTCTAGAAGTTATTTCTGCAGCTTGACCATCAGGCTGATTTTTTGAAAAAAATTCCTCCGATTGTTATTTTTACACTGTATAATCTTAATTTGTATACTTTATACATGCACACATGTACTCACAGATACACAGGTACAAACACATCCAAGCTATCAGATATCCAATACTTTAATGTTTATGTGAATAAAACCATATTGATTGTAGGATTAATGAATATCGGGAATTAAATACTGTTTCCAGGATTAGCAACAATAAAATGTAATTAATTTAATTTTGAAGATGACCACTGATTACACAGAAAGAAAAAAATTAAAATTAAAGTGTTTCCCAAAAATCAATAAGATTGATTAAATTCTATATGTCTTTCTGTTTTAAGTGCCCATGAGTGGATACTTATAACAGCCTGCAAGCTATATATTTTAGGAATAAAACTTTTAAGAGATGTTACTCTTGACTATTATCAGAATTATTTTTTTCTATGTCTTTGGATGATTTCACTTTCCTTAAATCAGTTATTTTTGCTAGAAGCTATGTGAACAGAACTGCTTTTAAGACTTGGCAATAACATACATTTTGTGGTGAACAAAAGACTATTCATAAAGACATTAAACACAGAAAAATAAAAAACTTGTTTAAAAACTGGAAAGCATAAACACCTTAGTTATACTAAGAAGATTTGAGGAAATAAAGAGATAAGAAAGGCTAAATAGTTTCACAGTTTTAAAGAATATAATGCGAAAATTAGATGAACAGCTTATACTTTTAATGTGTAGCTTTGAAGAGCTATCTAGGTAGCTATCATAGAATCATAGAATCATTAAGGTTGGAAGAGACCTCAAGGATCATCCAGTCCAACTGTCTCCCCATCACCTATTAATCACTAAACCGTGTCCTTCAGTACCACCTCTAACCTTTCCTTAAACACCCCAAGGGACAGTGACTCCACCACCTCCCTGGGCAACCCCTTCCAATGCCCAAACACCCTTTCCAAGAAGAATTTTCTCCTAATCTCCAACCTAAACCTCCCCTGGCACAACTTGCAGCCGTTTCCCCTAGTCCTGTCACTAGTTATCTGCGAGAAGAGGCCGACCCCCAGCTCACCACAACCTCCTTTCAGGTGGTTGTAGAGGGCAATAAAGTCTGCCCTGAGCCTCCCCTTCTCCAGACTAAACAGTCCAAGTTCCCTCAGCCGCTCCTCATAAGACTTGTGCTCCAGACCCTTCACCAGTTTTGTTGCCCTTCTCTGGACAAGCTCCAGGGCCTCGAAGTCTTTCTTGTGGTGAGGGGCCCAAAACAGGACACAGGACTCGAGGTGCGGCCTCACCAGGGCTGAGTACAGGGGGACGATCACCTCCCTACTCCTGCTGGCTACACTGTTCCTGATACAAGGCAGGATGCCTTTGGCCTTCTTGGCCACCTGGGAACATTGCTGGCTCATGTCCAGGCGAGCATCAATCAACACCCCCAGGTCCTTCTCCTATGTAGAGCTTTCCAGCCACCCCATCAGTTCTACCTGATAGAACTGGTCCTAGCATAAATAGCATAAAGATTGTCTCTCTTTTGGTTCAAGAAAGATTTAAAGGAGTTAAATTAGGACTGAATTTTTTTTTTCTCCTGCTGGACAAAGTGCCGTGCATGGGTGGGAAGCAGTGAAGCCATGCAAGTGCAGCAGTGACCTGACCTGATCTGGCTTTGGTGCCCAATAACTCCACACAAGCCACTACCTCTCCTCTTCTGAGTGACCACCATAACAGTTGAAGCCCAAAGTCACAGACTAAATGAATTCAGTGGACATTTCCTGGGCATTTCTGGACATTTTACGGGGTTGATCTGTAGACTAAGAGAATGTTACCTGTGTATTACATCAAAGGATGGGAAGGATGGCTAATGAGGATGTATTGGTGTCCTGCTTTCAGCTGAAAGAGAGTTAATTTTCTTCATAGTAGCCAGTATGGGGCTGTGTTTTGGGTTTGTACTGGAAGCAGCGTTGATAGTGGAGAGATGTTTTTGCTGTTGTTGGGCAATGCTTACACAGAGCCAAGACCTTTGCTGCTTCTCGCACCGCCCCACTGGTGGGATGGCTGAGGGTGTGCGGGGAGTTGGGAGGGGACAGACAGGACAGCTGACCCCAACTGACCAAAGGGATATTCCATACCATAGGGCGTCATGCTCGGTTTATAAGGGGCTTGGGAGAAAGAAGAAGGGGGGGCAGCGGCATTCAGAGTGATGGCATTTGTCTTCCTAAGTAACCACTGGGCATGATGGAGCCCTGCTGTCCTGGGGATGGCTGAACCCCTGCCTGCCATGGGGAATGGGGAATGGATTCCTTGTTTTGCTTTGCTTGTGCACGTGGCTTTTGCTTCACTGATTAAACTGTCTGTACCTGAACCCATGAGTTTTCTCACTTTCACTCTTCCAATTCTCTCCCTCATTTCCGATGAGGGGGACTGACCGAGCGTCTAGGTGGTGCATCGCATGTGGGACCTGAGCATGATTTAATTGGTATGGGATAAGAAGTGAAGACAATTTTGACAGAGACAGAATAAAATTTCTCCATAGTAGCTTGTATAGTGACATTTTTTGTATTTGGGATGAAAACAGTATTGATAATACAGGGATGTTTTAGCTGTTGCTGAGTAGTGTTCATACAAAATCAAGGTTGTTTCTACTTCTCACACCACTCCACTAGCCAGTGGGCTGGGGGTGCACAAGAAGTTGGGAGGGGACACAGCTGGGACAGCTGATTCTGACTGACCAAAGGGATATTACATACCATATGACATCATGATCAGCATATAAAGCTGGGGGAAGAAGGAGGAAAGAGGAGGTCAAACAGACTATTTTGCAAGTGTGCTTACTAGGCCCACTTCGTAAAACCAACCAAAATAGAATAGAATAGAATAGAATAGAATAGAATAGAATAGAATCATTAAGGTTGGAAGACAGAAGAAAAAAAGTATTGTAGATCAGAAACAGAGCAATAATGTGTCCTCTCTGACTTCACAGATAGTTCGAAATTTAGAGGCAATACCTTCTTTTCCAAACAATCTCAGAAGTTAAAAAAATGGTATTCTACAATGTTTGTAAATGTTATAAATAGTTATAAACCTATTCCTACTTATTCTCACACAAATAAATTTGTAGAGCTGGCCACATGGTGCATAA
The DNA here is from genome assembly GCA_013399095.1 of Psophia crepitans. NCBI lineage: Eukaryota > Metazoa > Chordata > Aves > Gruiformes > Psophiidae > Psophia > Psophia crepitans. The sequence goes on from VWZZ01007525.1 coordinate 115,777, forward strand.
CGTGAACTACTGAGAGTGACTTATGTATTGATAACAGCTTAATACTTTCCTAGAAATGCTGGCTATTATTGTTACTGATATTTATAAAGTATCCTGATTGTGGAGGATGTTTAACAAGCGAAACTATTTGATGCTACTCCTTAACACAACATCATTGAAGTCATACAATATTAACTATATATAAATTTTGACCATATATAAAAATATTGACCGTTTTCTGTGTACAATGTATTTGTTATCTGGTAAGCGGCAAAATGTTCATTAAAAGGGGGAATACCTTAGCATCAGGATAGGATCAAGAGATAGTATTTGAACTTTAAAGTGCAAGTTCATTGCTAAATCCAAAATAGAGGAGGGAAAGTAGCAGTACATTTTTAAATATAGCTTTTTTATATGATCACAATGCTTGATAGTCATTCAAATGAGGTTTCATCTCCCCCTAGTGGAAGGAGTTTTGTGGGATCAAACACCTGATTTCCTCCATATTCCCCTATTTCTGCATAAAATTTTGTGACTGGATTAGGTTTATATAACGGGAGTTAAGGCTCAATGGATCAGATATAATTTCTCACAGTAGTACATACTATTATACTTTCCTCACTAAAGCTTTACTGAATAGTAATAAGATTAAACAGGATTTTTTTTTCTTCAGATAATTAGCAGCTTAAGTGGCTGCACAAAAAGAGAAAATTCTCTTATCTGCAGGCGGTTTACTTGTATGATTTCAAACTGCATTTTTAACATTTTTTTTAATTACCTCTCTTTCAGAATAATGGGGCAGCATATCAGTTTTTTATGTCAGGTTATAAAAAAGGTCTTAATCCCTATTTCCATATTACACAGGATCCCTGTAGAATCACTCTTTCATTTTTTGCCCCTCCTCTCAAAAAATTAAAAATATTTAAGAAGTCGTTTGAAAACCTCCCATACATTATTACACACTCTGTGTGAGGGATTAAGATGCAAAGTATATCTTCCAAAATCAAGGGAGTTGGGTTAGGTTGACAAACCTTTAAATCTCTTGTCTGTAAATTTTAGAATCCTTTGCATGACTCTTAGATTGGCAAAATGAAGAACAGCAGGGTATTAGTCTGAGTAAGCTAGATACACTAGAGTGACTACATACTAAAAATAGAATCCAACAATAAGCTCCTTTAGGAAGCTATCTGTCTGAAAGTTATTTAATAACATATTTGGATGAGAAAAAAATTCTGTGAGACTACTTTTCAAATACTCAGTTGTATACTGGAACTAACAAGTACTTAAGGTTTGACGATAAATTTATTTTAGGTTATTTTCAGCTCTTGCTAAAAGTTACTCATCTTAAGAAAGGATTGATTTTCATGACATAGTACCTTTAAACATGTTTTAAGGATAAAATTAAATATTTTCTGGAGTTAGGTCTACTGTTTAAAAGAATATTGGAAAAGGAGATTGTCATTTAAGGGGGGATGGGGGAGTAGCTAGATTTGAACCAGTGGGGCAGTGTTCTGGCAATAATGAATACCAGAAGGCCTCCCACGCGCCTGGGGCGTGATTGGCGTTCTCAGCTCGCTCACTGAAATGCCTCTACACTAACACACGCAGTACAGGGAATAAACACGAGGAGTTGGAAATCTGTGTGTGGTCAAGGGCTTATGATCTAGTGACGATTATAGAGATGTGGTGGGACAGCTCGCATGACTGGAATGTAGTCATGGATGGCTACCTCCACTTTAGCGAAGATAGGTCATCAAGGCGAGGTGGTGGAGTTGCTCTTTATGTGAGAGAGCAACTGGAATGTATCGAGCACTGCCTGGGATTGGATGAGGGGCGGGTTGAGAGTTTGTGAGTGCGAATTAAGGAGCAAGCCAGCATGGGCGATACTGTTGTGGGGGTCTGTTACAGGCCACCTGATCAGGATGAGGAAGGTGATGAGGCCTTCTACAGGCAGCTGGCGGCTGCCTCATGATTACAGGCCCTGGTCCTCATGGGGGATTTTAACTACCCAGATACTTGCTGAAAGGCCTACTCAGCCAGCCATGGGCAGTCCAGGAGGTTCCTCCAGTGCATCAATGATAACTTCCTGATGCAAATGGTGGAGAAACCAACTAGGAGAGTGGTGCTGCTGGACCTTATCCTCACCAACAAGGAGGGTCTGGTCGAAGCGGTGACAGTCAAGGGCAGCCTTGGCTGCAGTGACCATGAGATGATGGAGTTCAGAATCTCGTGCAGGAGAAACAGAAGACCTAGCAGGATCGC
>VWZZ01007526.1:0-44025 GCA_013399095.1 Psophia crepitans
CGCGCCACGCCCTGTTTGCCCGCTCTTTGAGGCCCTCCTGTTGTCTGGCACTCCCTGGGCACCCTTGGGTCGGTGTGGGGTGGCCACCGTGGCTCTGGCAATGCCCAGGACACGTCAGCGTCTCCCACAAGAGCCGCCGGCTCCTGGCCAGTCTCCCCGCTCCTCCTGGCACTTCCCGACCTCGGGAAAACGCCCTGGGAGCCAGGACCTGCTGCTCCCCTGTGGGTCAGGCCGGCCCCGGTTCAGCTCCCTCCAGCCAGTGACTGGGAATCCTTTTTCTCCAGTACAGCCAGCCCTTGGCCATGGTAAGACTTTTTTTGACAGAGTGTTACAGTGAATAATAAAGTTCATCCTAGGACTATTTCTGTGAGCAGTTTGGAGGCTGAGAAAGTGATTCTTACTTTATTTTGGTGCGTTTGCACTTTGTGAGGTGTTCTGATGACTCTTGCGACACCGTTTGTGTTCTGCTTAGGAACAGAAAAACACTAGTTTCCCCCAAGTCTTTATATTGGGCAAATTGTACGAACAAGTTGCAGAATATTTTCATTTAGTGCCAGATTATCCAAACCATTGGGAATAACAGTGGAATACAGCAGTTGCTGAGCAAGGAATGTAATTCCTTGTTTTTTCAAAGGATACGTGATACAGCCTCAGGTCTCGTTCCATCCTGCCACCTGTTTAAAGGTGTTACAGAGCAGTCTGACTCCTACTAGGCTTAATTACATTTCTTATCTCACAGATCTCTAGTTATGAATTTTCTTTTCAGAATTCATTGCAATTTCAAGACAAAGCAAGAGAGAAAAAGTAGTATTTGCTCATGACCCAGATTGCTCAGTTTTTAAAAAAAAAAAAAGTTCTCCTGCTGTTTTTTAATTGGAACCATCTGTTATTCCATTTCTTTCCTGTAAAGAACAAAAAATTTAAACTCTGGTCTAGGTATCATCTATATGTAGCATGAAAAGTTAGTGCTCTAAGTTTTGGGGTGGAAAGGTGTTAGGAGACGTTGCCTCTGATACTCTAGGTATCAGCGCTGTTATTAGAGACAAGGAAAAACCGGCCCAAAACCTTGTTAAAATTTTAGAATAAAATTTGATCTTTTTATTTCCTTTGCTGAAAATATTTGTGTGGTTTTGATTTCTTTTTTCATCCCTCCTCTAGTCAGGCAAAACAGAAACACTGTAAAACTCCCTTTACTTTTGGTGTTTAGAAACATTCTAGTTAATTATTTTTTTTTAATATATTTCTAAGGATGGAGATTCTATAGCTTCTCTTGGCAACCTGGTCCAGGGCTTAACCACCCTCACTGTGATTTTTTTTTTCCTCATATCCAATCAGAATTTGCCTTGCTGCAATGTGTGTCCTCCTCTCCGATCCTTCTACTTTGAGAATAGTCTGATTTAACTTCCTAATGGGTGGTTATAGAGATGAGGACAGAAGATACTCCCCTTGGCCTTCTCCTCTCCAGGCTGAACACACACCTCCTGGCACATCTAGTCCCTCAACCATCTTGATGATTCTTCTTTGATGTCCCTTCAGTTAGTCAACATCTTTTCTGTACTGGAAAGACACAAACTGGACATAGCACTCCAGATGTGGTCTCACAAGCACTGAATAGAGGGAATCAACCATTTGCCTCCGCCTGCTGCCTGAGCTCTTGCTAGCACAACTGCATATGCAGATAAAGTTACATACCTGAAGGTAAGACATGGCATACTCTATGCTAATCCCATTAAAAATAGATAGGAAAATTACCTAGGACCAGAGACTGCAAATATTACATTAACTTCTTGACTGTATATGAAATTGGACCACAAAGAGGTGTAAAAAGAAGAGAAGCTAAAAACATACTCATTTTCAGATCAGGAAATATCAATGCAAGTAAATTCCATCCCAGGGTGCAAAGATGTAGTCATCTGTGGTTGTTTGCTAGTATCTCATTGCTATTTCTGAAATGGCATTATTCTTCAGTTCCTTTTTTCATCTGTTTCCCCTGGACATGATCATGGACTAACATTGGGGCCACTGAAGAGGAATGGTGGGAGGGATCATCCTGTAGATCAAGTCAATGACATTATTAATAAGGAAAAAAATGATTCCTGCATCCATAAATGGGAAACATTTAAAAAAAGTTTAAATTTGCTTGTACTGGAGAATCGTGTTGTTACAGATCTGCTATTAGATGATATCTATGATCATCTAGCTTTCCTTATCTTAGGAACTTTTCTGGTCTTATCAGCAAGGTATAACTGATTTTTTTAAAAAAAAATATGCTTCGTATAGATGAAATTTTCATGCAAGTATATTCTGTTTCAAATGCCCCTTATAGAAACATCTACCCTAGGGCAGCACAGAGTCTGACAGGGTATGTTTGCTGGGGTGCTGCATCACAATAATTTATAATGTGCTTTTATCAGTCAAAAAAAAAAAAAAAAAGCACTACATTGGTTTTGCTTCCTAAGTATCCTGCCAAACTTCGTATTTTGGGGTATTGCAAATCTGAAGTATTTTAACATATTAACTTTCCTGCAGTCAGCCAAGGCACGCTCTGAAGTAAGATAGTGTTCCTATTGACATATCACTGACAGCAGACAGCTGTTGGGTTTTTTTGCCCAAAAATGTTTGATGTCTTTATAATGATACCTGTTTTTCCACTGACAATGACAATAAAAGTCAGTTACAGTATTTCTTCTTCTTTCCTGATGCTCTTTGAAATGCTGAGTAGAACAAATATTTCTTTGTCAGAAGGCAGAATCACTGAAAATAGTACGGCAGAAGACGCCACAAAATAGAATATTCATAAGGTGTTTGGATTTGACATGGTGTAAATTGTTCCTAGTATTACTGCTTTTAAACACCAAAGTATTTTGGATCAGCCTGTCATTCATTTCCTAATTCGACACAAAAAATAATTATATAGATTAAATTATAATGTTCAGACCTTTTTTTTTCCCCTGCATGGAAAGGAAAAGAATTCATGTCCATCATATCCCTTCCTCCCTTTTTAGGAAGATCAATACAGAACTTCAGTGTATGTACCCTAGTGAAAATCCCCTGAGAATACTCTGTTCAGGTAGAATTAGCCTCATCTAGCTTTAAACACTTAAGGGAGGCGACTAAGGGTGAAACTTAGATGCCTGAAGCAAGCTGTATATTCAATGATGAGAGATAGGTACCCCTGGATTGTGATTCAACTCACTTAAAATACCATCTCATTTAAAATATGTGTCTAAAATCAGATAAATGAATCTGAATCATAAATCTCTCTATGTATAAGAAAGGTCAGGAAAGGATTCAAGGGTTGAAGCAAAAGGGGACAATTGTTGATGGTGGCTACCTTATAGCCCTGGCAAAATCTCAGGATAAAACCTTCCTGCTATTTCCCATAGTTGGCTCAGATTTCATTTTGGATTAACATTTTTTCAATAATGTGGCTGAAAAGTTTTACTTACCCCTAATAGATAGCACAGCATGTTGGTGAAATAATTTTAGAACTTAGTAGACAGAAATGCATTAGTAGCAACACCAAAAATATTACAGCAGAAGCAAAACAAAAAGATGTGCACCAGTCTTGGTGTTTCCAAACACAGATTTATAGTTTCATCTGTGGCCTAACTTCTTTCTGAATGCCAGGTATATTATTTGCAGACCAGCTCTGGGAAAAACAGAAATATCAAATTTGGAAAAACTATAGCCCAGGGAGATTAAGGTCAAAGCCTTCAAAATAGATAATTTTTGGTCCCTTGTTTATTGGATTCAGCTTCCACATTGGAGGCACCTAAAAAAATTAGTCTTAAAAATGTGTCCAAAGTGGCTTTCCATGGTGATATAGGAAATCTTTCATAAGTCCTAGCATGGAATTCAAATCTCCTTACTGCTTACCCACTGAATTATAGTCACAAAATTATAAAAAGTAGAGCAACCAACACTGCTGTATTTACCTATTTAGCTCAATACAGCTATTGGCATTCTCTATTTGGAAGGCTGTTTCTGAAGAGGTCCTAAAACATTTTGGCAGATGTACCTGTCCTTTACTCACCTGTCAAAGAGCAATTGTCTGCTAACCGTATCATATTCCCACTTTATTAAGATCTGCTGCACAACATGTTTCTCTCATCTGCTCTTCTACTCAGTCTTTGAGGGACACCCTGGCATTTGATTTGGGGGTTAAGAATGTGATCTGTGTTAAGGCTTGTTGATAACTTTGACCAGCCATCCAAATCAAAGTCCCAAAGACTTGACATTACATTACTGCGTTATTTCCATGACTCTGCCTGTTGATCAGCAACAAAGTGAGCCAAAAGGGAAATACTGACTTAAGACCTAGTAATTGGAACAAGAGTTCATTTTGTTTTCATTTCCCCTTATCTTGTAATAGTCTGTAGTGCACAACTGGGTTTTGTGCTTTGTCTCTTTGTTTGCCTGGAAGCTACTCTCAGAAAAATCGTATAAGAAACCAAACCCTTGGCTCAGCCATGCATTAAGATCTATGTTGCAAGACCACTATGCGTTTTCCTTAATGTGAGACACAAGCATAATCTTGGAACAAATACCTACTTTTTTGTGCTGGGGCCCACAAATTCCCCTTCCTCTAGTTCTCCAGATGCGGGTACCTGAAGCCCCTTGGAGTTCCTGGGCCAGTTCTGTGGCAGTTGTTAACAATAAAGCCAACAATAACTTGCCAAGAAAGACTTCACAGCTTAATTCCTTGGGGCTTTTAGGTGGGAGAGGAATGGGGGAAAAGGGAAATAAGCTCTTAAAATTCCCCTGACAAGACCAAGAAGGAAATATGTTTAACTAACAGGATTCTCATAAGCTGTCATGGACCATGCTCTCTGAAAATTCAACTGAGCAATCAAAAAAGAAATAAAAATCCTTCCAGGGACCTATTCAGCCTACGAGACACCTAAACAACTAGGATTTTGGCCCATATGGATGACACACTTAGTGGGACAAACTGCTTTTAGCTACACTGCTGGAAATCTGGGGTCACTCTGCTGTGGTCACATACAATGACAGCTTTTCTGAAAGAAGACCTTTTCCTTTTTTGATGGCTACTGCCATCAAAATCTGGCTGCGGTCATCAGTATGGATTTCAGTTCTGCTGTACTTTTGAGCTACCTGGATTTACATGATCAGGAGACAGTAGTTAAACCAGAGGGGCTGTTTCATCAATGTAGGGAAAAGAAGGAAGCACCATGGCCAAGTCCTTTAAAGGCCCATAGTCTCAGAGCATGATTTACTATTTGAAACGAAGAGACATGAATAACAAAATAAAACTTCACTGACAAACTGCTGGCTGCAATTCCCAGAAACACATCTTCCCTCTGGATCCCCCCTTTTTCTTTTCATTTTATAACTCCCAAGACACAAGACATGAAGAAACTCTTTAAATCTTCCCTGGTACTTTACTCAGGATATGCCTATACTGCAGTCTGCTGTGTTATGTGAATACACTTGAGGTTGTTTTAAATGAGCTAAATTGGAATCCTGAGACTCAGTTGCCTTGCAGTAGCACAAGGCTCAGTATGAGCTAATTCTCTCTGCTTCTTGAGATTACAGAGGGATTAATGCTAAGCAACAGACACCCTCCTCTGGTGGGGGAGCGACAGGGAGGGAAAGAAATGGTACATTTCATCCACATCGTCAAACAAAAATGACAATGGGGGCCAGTCAAAGACATTTTCTGAAAAGAAAGTGTTTCTGTCAGAAAGTGATGATTAGACCTACAACATTAGAGTCCTTAGGAAGGTAATGAATTGACCGGCATTTTCAATGTCAGCAAAGAAATCAGAACAACTAAAGGTTTTGTTTGGTCTGTATTATGTTCATTTTTCTTCTATTTTATAACTGTCTGAATAAGACAGTGCTTACAAAACAACTGCTACTTACGCTGCATTTCTTTGTTTTTGAAGATATACTTAACAGGAAATTTAAAGAACTCCTAGTTGCATTGCAAGCAGGGATCTGCACAACGTACTGCAGGGAGGCTGAACACTTACTCAGTTTCTTCCTTCAGTCTCACCTTAGACACCAGTTTGATTATTTCACTTGTGCTTTCCTTTACAGGATTTGACCCACAGACACTTAAATGAAAATTTACTGCATTTATACAGCTCTGTTTTACTAGCACCGTAACTGCGAGCAGTATCACAGTAGAAGCTGCTGTAGCCCTGACAGTTCCCAGAAGGAGCTTCATTCAGATATTATGTGGTGGGATGGAGATTTCAGTGAGTGCTTGAATATATGCTGAAGCATTCTAAATGAAACAAATTTAAAAAAAAAATGAAATTAACATCCAAACTCAGCTCTTCCATTTCCATATTTATTTAAAGGCAAGACACCTTCTCTTTAACCTAATACACACTGCTCTGTCAGAATACTAGTTTTCTTAAAAAATAAAGTAGTACTTGAAATAATTGAGGGGTCATTTTCACTTCTTTGCGTTACAGTACAACAATGACCATACACCTCAGATCACACTGTCTGCGCTCTGTTAAAATAGCCTTTCCTTGTGTATGATGAAACTTTTTCTTCATGTAGCCATTTGGGTATTGATATGAATGATCTTTTCTTTGCAAACCATAGCTGGTGTCAAGAATTTATAAACACAGAACAATAACAGAGTCCCTGCCTCAGCTCATTTGGGAAGAACTGAATTTTCACAGATTTGAAGAGATGCAACCAACCACAAAAATTAATGAGATACTGCTCCCAGGGTCGTTTCTAACTGCTACCATGCTATTTTGATTAGTACTGAAACTTGGGGCCTCAGTGTGGGTACAATCCATAGTCGTTATACAAGAGACTATGTACTCCAAGATAAAGGACAAAATCTCATCTCATGAGATGAATCAGGTAAGGATTCTCACTGGGGAAATGAGACTTCTACTTTGTAAGGCTAGAAGTATCAGTACCTTCGCAGGAACTATGAGTACAAACTGCTAATGCTCTCAGAATGAAAGACAACGGTAACAGTAGGAATATGAGTACAAATGTGACTGAGCGGCTTTAGTCCACCTGATAATATTGTTTTGTAATTCAGAAAATGACATAATCATGAATACTGCCATAATGAAGTTATCTAGAAATAGTAAGGGGAATTAAAGCCATCTGCAGCTGAGATTTGCAAAGTCAGGAACACCTGTATTTGATTTACTTGATACTCTACTGTCATTACTTTAGTTGACCCAAAGAGAACTAGGCTACATCACATAACATTCTTTGCTAACAATAATCTGGTGATATCACCAAAGTCCAAAGGGAGGCATGGACTGACGTACTGTTAAAAGGTCCAATACTTGCCTCTGGAATCTGAAAGTAAAAAGTCCCATAAGTGTTCAGAAAATGTATAATGTGACAATAACTGTTTGACTTCTTAAACATACAGAAAAGCTTCAGCTGTCAGACATTTCTATCATAAGGAAAAGTTGGCCAACAAATACATACAGACCTGCAGTACTGAAATTTACTACCAGAACCGATCTCTAATACACTGTAAAAATAAAATGAGAAATAAACACACAGAGCAGACTGGAATTTTACAGTTCTTTCTACATATGCATAGAGAAACACTATCAGCGAAAAATCAAAGTTAAAAGCAGTTTCAGGATCTGTGCTGGTTCAGAGTCCCCAAGCCAATTTTTGACAAGTACGTATTTTCTCTCATATACATTTTTCCCTCCTTTATGACTGCCTGAGATATCCACACTAGCAACAGAACGTTTTCTGTATAATTATACAAAAGGATGTAGAAAAATGAATGAACACAAGGTCAAATGGAAATGTACTGAAAAAGTACCAGGGAACTATGTTTTATCTATTATTGTTTATACACTTGATTGATGAAACTTGAATTGGAAAGATGGTCTCATACTTCAAGTGACAGAGATAGATTCTGACAACTCAAGTCTTGTTCTGACTTCCTAGTTAACATCAGGTTAATTCACCTTTTTCATCTGAACAAAACAGACATTGTTCCCTTCCTTTCTGGTTCATCTACTTCAATTGTAAACTCTTCAAGGCAGAGAACTTCTCACATTATAAATGTACACAGCAACTGACACAGAGAGATCTCTAGCTGCTGGTCTATAAATGTAATCAGGTAAAACCTCCCTGTTCTTTCCTTTAATTCCTCCAGCAGAAATCACAGAAGCTTGCCTAGCTCCCTTCCAGCCTACTGCCTTGGGCCTGAGGAGTGAATCCTCCTCTACCAAACTGAAGAAATGGCAGAGCGCCCCATTCCCTTCATACATGTGTTCCCAAGGCTAACCCTCACCACTGAGAATATGGATGCCTGGAGTCACAGGGTAGGGCTAGAAGGGAGCTGTGGAAATCAGCTGGTCCACCTGCCCTGCTGCCACTGCCCTGGGTTTCATTCAACTTCTGAATTTCGCAATAGAATCCATAATCTTTGTTTGCAAGTTGATTATTTGTGTGTCTGGTGGTGTATTTGTGTAGTGATTTGGGGCTTTTAGTGTTTGGGGGTTTTTTGGTTGGTTGGTTGGGGTTGTTTTTTTTTTACATTTTGGAAGGTTTTTAAATCTTGGCTCTCACTCAGGTTTAGCTTTTTTTTTCCAAATTTTCCTAGGTGATTTTAAAGCAGCAGAAAGGTGACTGTAAGTTGACAGTCAGCTGTATCTTTCTTTCTCTCAGTAGTTTTTGCTTCTGTTGTGTGAAGTTATATGAAAATTTAATATAAGAAACTGTTTCCACATGCAGAAAGAGTGACCTCAAGTTTCATCCTTATATTCTTAGCCTTGTTTCTCATTTTTCATGCTTTTTAAATTAATCATGTTAATTTGTAAAAAGTCAATTGATATAAAGGTAATGGGGTTTTGAGAAAGCTGTTAACAGTAATTTGCTTAATTAACAAATCATGTATAAAATCATGCTCGCTATAAACACTGCTGTGGAGCAAATGCAATCCATTAAGATTCATAGGAAAGCATCACGTTCTGCTCTGTCAAAAAGGTTTAACTGCTGATGAGCAGGTTTTGAATCCTGAAAGCTGGAAAAATGCATAGTCCCTTCTTGTAGGCCCATCAAACTCTCCCAGACTGTGGGCTACTTGGGTCCTAACCTGTCAAACTGCTCTGATCTGCGCTGCAGTCCTATATAGCTAAAGGGGATGTGTCATGGCGCATAACATACTTAACAGGATAACATATGGAAGTTAGCAGTGAGCGTCCTGCTTGTGGGAAGGGGCTAGAAGCTGTTAGGAATGGTGATAAAATCAAGGAAGAGGCTGTTATTAGGGTGTTGAAACAAAGACAGTGCAGAAAAGTATGGCACATCATGACCAGCTCTTCCAGTCATGGAAGAGAAGAGAATATCTTCCAATCATTACAGCAGATGTAAAGTAGATATTTTATTGTACTGAACAGTCTGTGCATTGATGAACCAGTTGATGAAATGCACCAGTTTCAGCTTGTCTTATTAGGGCGCTTCTCACTGGGCTAGGTAAGCATGACAGACCTGCCAGTCAGTGAGTTACCAGCAAGGACAAGTGCTAGTCAGAAGCCAGGAACACGCTAGAGATTTTTCCATTCATCTGACGGGATCTACTTCCTTTATAGTGATATTGCTCTAATGATGAGAATGAAGCTGCTTTGATTTATTCCATGAAAGAAATTATTTTTTTTTCTGCTTCCTTTTGCGTTTGATCTAGTGCAACAGTTTGCTGTCGTCCTTTGTGATGTTAGCTGATCACTAGCTTGCAGTGACCACTATAGTAGTTGACAGCTTTCAGATTTTGCTTTGCCAAATTCAGTTCCAGATTTCCAAGGTTTCCCTTCTTGAGCTGTCAAAGACTTCATTAGTCAGTTATGACCAAAGGCAACAGACAAGATCATCTTTCACAGTGATGAGAACTATGATGCATTTAGATATGAAAAGAAAGAATAATTAAATCACATTTTCTGGAGAACACTTCATAACAAAGACAAAAGCCAGGAAAATTTTATATTGATGCAAAATTAGGGAGTTTGCACAAATATAGTTCCTAGCTAAGCATCTAAGTCTTCTTAAAGATGTCTGCAAAGGAGGGTGTGCAAACTGCTCAATATTGCATGAACAGATACTGACAGCTGTGTCCATTTGCAATCAGACAGAGCAAAGAACTATGGCGAGGGATTTTTCCACATCAGCTCTGAGAAACAAAAAAAGTTTCTGACGCTAACTGGGCATCATTTATTATAACCTATATAGCATGCATTCAAGGCCATAGACACATTCCAGCCAAAGCTTGGTGAGAGTCACCCACTTCACCAGCTTGGACATTCCTGAAAGTTGTTTTTGCACCTGAAACTTTAGAGCTAACACAGACTAAAGAGAAACCTGACTCCATTTGAGATGAGTGTGTCAGAGACTGTCCTTTTCTCAATTTGAAGTCATTGTGCAAATGTTGTATCAGTCACCATTAGCCTGTTTTCTGTGTCAGTCCCTCTGGTACAACATACTTGAAGCCAAGAGAGGATGAAGGCAGGGTTCTTGAAATCTGGGACCCTTGCCTAGAAAAGCCATGGATGCAACTGAGCCAAAGTCATAATGTTGGACAAGGATTTACCACACATCTGGTTTCTGCCTGCCAGCCATCTGTTAAGTGAATTGGGTGTTGGCTGGAAAACCCCAGTTATCAAGAGAAAAACAAAGAGCTGTGAATTGGGAAAAGACAAGTGAGAAAGGTGAATGATGGAAAGTTTATGAAGAGCACACTGACATTTTACCAGACCTTTTATAGTCAACTTTTATTCTTAAAAAGCCAATTGCATGCAAAATTCTCCTCTCAGGGAGCAGACAGCCTTGGAAAAAAATAAAAAAAATTAAGAACACAGGAGGTGCTGCTCAAGAAACAGTAGTGACTGTATAATACAATACGACCGGGAACACTTAACAAGACAAATTATCCCTTCAGACATTCTGCTATACTGTGTATAGCAATACTTTACAAAGTTTTATAGGACAAAATCTAGTCTAAGGTAAAAAAAAAAAAAAGGATGTGTGTGTGAATATGTACAAATACATATCACTCTGCACTTTCACTGAGACTGTATAGAGCGGCACAAAGCAAGTAGCTGGTTGTCTAAGATGAAAAGGACATAAAATATAACCATATTCCAGAGGAAAATGAATATCAATGTACAGATTCCATGTGATACTAGTGTCATTGATTTTTGACAATAGTGTACGTATGAATGAGCTATAGTTAATAGCATGGGAAGTTACAACACTCCCTCTTGTAAGTACTGCTTATTTGTTACCACACTGCTCCTGAGCGAAATGCATCTTCACTTGCTGGCCGCCGTGAAACTCAATCGTAGTGCTCTACGTGCCATGTCACAGTAATTGGTTGGCAAATGACTACAGACAGAGTGAGCACACGTGCACAGTGCAAGTCAGCCTAAAATTCAGTTAAAATGGTGAAGAAATTGTGTGACTCCTCACTGTTCAGTGAATGCTACTCATTGAATCTAAGGCCAGAAGAAACCACTGCAGTCATCTAAGCTGATTTTCCTGAAAACCCCGTTACAATCCTACTCCAAATCAATTATTTGAATTCACTGTGGTTTACTTTGGTTCAGCTGAAATCAGTTTCATATCTTGTATGATTCGATTTGTATTGTGCACAGAAAAGTCCATGCCAGCATTTTGATAACAGTCTATGGGATTAAGATCAAACATATGGTAAGAGTTCACATATACATTCTTTTGAGACATGATCTCCATTTCCTTTCACTGTGCCAATCCCAGTAACTTAAACTTGAAGTGGTCTCAAGATATCAGGAAGATGTAAGGGTCTATTTAATTTGATAGTACTACTCAGACATTGACCCTGTGTCCCTTTCTGAGGCAGTACTCAGTCACGTCAGGGCGAGGTGTGTGAAAGACTTTACAAAGAATAGCTCAGACGACACACAAAATAAATAGGACTGAGGCTAGAATGGTCAAAAGACAGTGAAGTAATTAATTTCATTTTTCTGACACGTTAATATTTTTACTCCAGGAAATAAACATATATGAAGAGCTCATCTTTTTAAACATACGCTAGGTGTTTTACATTTCTAAATGTCTACTCAAGATCGTTTGTTATTTTAGACCATATTGTCTTTGAAGTTGACCCAATGACTTTTAACCGTTTCAGGAATGTAACGACAGACCAAACTGTGACACTCAGTCATACTTTACTCTCACTTTCTGTCCTTCGAAACAAAGAAGTCATCTCTGCTAGACCATTCCCTGGGGGTTTTATTTATTTTGCCTTCCAACCCAGGAAGCTCTGCTGTCTTTTTATTGGAGCCTTTGGGTCTGCCAGTGCCTTGTCTCTACTCATTCTCCACTCTTCCAAGCATGCAGGGGGCACTGGTCCATCTGTAGCTGTTCACCCATGGACGATACTCACCCATGGTATACCAGGCAGACAGGCATGCAGCAAAATTATAACATGGTCCTCATTTGCTCAGGGTCTGTATCTCTGTTATACAAACCTCATGCCCTTATTAAGTTTTCACATAAATTCTCTGTGGATACTTCATTAAGGCATATTTAGTGCTTGATTAACTTGTTAACAGGACAGAGTTATCTTGTGACTCCATATTAATGTACTCTAAGTAGGCTAAACATTAATAAACTTGAATGTGGTGGTAAAACTTTTGAGAGGCACAGTACCAGCTGAATTCCCCATCCTTCAGATCAGATGCTGCATAATGACTAAACATTACTATGCTAGTTTTATGTAAATGAAGGAGATAGGAAGCTAAACCTTCAGGAATTTAATATTTTCTTGATTGTATTTAATTTAGGATTAACTAACCCTGATTAAACAAGACCTTACAAGTACATCAACAGCCTGCAATTAACATGCTGTTGGTAAACACTTGGAATCAGAATTTTGTCTCTCACACCACAAGAAACATGTATTATACTTCTGCCTGCAACATCTAGTAGTTAAAAACATGAAACCTGGTGGATTATAAGTACTTCTGATGTGTCCTCAGATATGTATTGTGAAGAAAATAAAAGGTAGTGTTTCTAAAAAAAACCCTTTAAAGTGTAGATATTTGATATGTGACACTGCAGAGTCCTCAATCACACCATTGAGCAGAACTGTGGAGAAAGCAGAGGTGGTTCACAGTTAACTTTGCAGCTGCAGCTTCAGAATGAAGGGCCAAAATGTGGAAGTCAAAAGATGAAAAGAAGAGATGGTCTCACAAGGTGCATGCAAACTAGCTTTGTCCTATTCGCAGAAAAAACTGCCTCACTTTTCTTGTACATTCTCATGGGATAGCATTGTGGGAATGGCCATTCAGGACTACCAGAGCAGGGCTCTTCGATCCCCTTCCCAGCAAAAAATCAAAGCCTATTCTCAAACAAGGCTGCACCCAAGTGGATCCTGCCACAGTGGTGCTAGTACACCCTAGTACTTTTCTAACAGCAGCTGCCATCAGTGATACTTTGGATCCCGAAGTGCTCCACATCCAGCCTTCCAGTTGTCTTTGAGTGTTTCAGTTCTGCTCACACACCCTTTCCCACTGCCTTTCTGCCAGCTGAACAAATTACTGACCTCGCGTCCCTCCAGCAGGATGGCACAGCTTTTTCGCTCTCCTCACCTCTGCTTGCTGAAACACTCACATGAATTCTCCTAACTTGTCTCAGGCAAAAATAACTGAGGTTAGGAAGGACCTGCTGCTTAAAGTGCTGTGGAAAATTTAGGTCATTTTTATTTAAATGGGTGAAGAAGCAATTCTTACAAGCAACTGAGCTTGCCAGTCAACAAAGACTTTAGCTTGGGTAGAAGTTTTAAACTAAGTTGTACTGACACCTGATGAAAATGTCCTAGCACACTTCCCAGCTACACAAAAAATGGGTGGAAAGCAAGGCACTGTGAGTTTCAGCAGGGGAAACAAACAAGCAACAAGTCTTGAAAAAAAAATACCTATTTTCTCTTTTAAGCACCTGACTCCTTTCATCAGACACACTCTGCTTTGCTAAGGACAGTCTGAATTGACAGGAATGACAATAGGCTTCCCCCAGTCAGACTCCTGCTCTCTGAAAACCTAGGTTTATAGCCCAGAAGCACTCAAATCATGCGCACAGTTAGGGGTAGAATGAAGACCCAAATTGTGATTTTATATTTCACTTACTGGTGTCTTTCCCATCCCTTTTGGTAGTCAGTGGCAATTTTTACAGGACATCCTCATTTCTCACTTATAAGTCATGTCTTTATGAAGTTAAAATGGTGGTGATATGGACTAGTCTATGAAAGACCGACAATAAATCAGAGCCACAAAGATCGCTCAGTAAAACTGAAAGAGATTCACCTGCTATTTCCTTCAGGATCAGAGCTAGTTGGAAAATTACCCCCACTGTTGTTTCAGACAGGAATTTATTTGTAATTGCTTTTAGTCTTTACTTTTTTGTTCTCTTCTTAGTTTTAAGTAGAGAAAGTAGTTTCTTGATAAGAAATAATTTTCAATAAAAACCCCTTAGTGCTCTGAAAAAAAATAGCTTAGAATTTTACTTAGAGGTGATTTTTGGCTTTCTAATAACTACTTTTAGAAGACAGACTTTTTTGCTGGTTTTTAATAAGAAATATTCATTTCTTTTCTCTTTACCAGAATGAAATCTTTCCTTCTCTCTGTTTTTTTGAGGGATTTTTTGTTTCATTTGTTGCCCCTGCCATTTTCCCTAAGGAAGCTGATTCCTCAGCATGGCATTGTTAGACAGCATGAAGGTTAAATAAGGGCTGCACTGCAGTGTATTTAGTTGCTTGGAAGCGTTCAGTCTCAGCTTTAAAGTTATTTTAACAGGGTTTTTGCTTTCCATTCCTTTGGAACATACAGCCTGTGACTATATAAACCATCACACCAATTGCATAAAGTTATGTAGTGGAAAAACCTAAAATGAGTTCCACTCAAATTTTTAAAAGCTCTTATTGCCTCTGCATATGCTACTTAGCCTTGAGAAAAAAAAAAAATCTATCAGTATAAAAGTACTATGAACGACACAGAACATTTCTTTCTTTGGCTTGAAACACTGAGTTTTCAGACCCAACTCTTACTGCTTTTCCAACATATAAATTTG
Source organism: Psophia crepitans (assembly GCA_013399095.1). NCBI lineage: Eukaryota > Metazoa > Chordata > Aves > Gruiformes > Psophiidae > Psophia > Psophia crepitans. The sequence goes on from VWZZ01007526.1 coordinate 15,079, forward strand.
GAGTAACTTCATCTGAAATATTGGTATTACTTTGGTGTAAAACCTGAGCCTGTGAAAAAGAAATCACAGTTCCTAACATCTTATTACAGAGTGAATTTTAAACATGAATCTGTTGGGTAAAACAGTGACAGGTCTTTATATTTTTTGTTTTAGTAGTCCATATTGGAAAATAAATAAATCAGAGTTTCTACTTCAGCTGAAGTATTATCATTAGTCCTTAAAAGAAGGGGTTTTAGTTATTTGGTGTAAATCTGGAGTATAGTAAATAACCTTGAAATCACTATGTCATGAAATCAATGGAAGCACTCAGGATTTACATACGCTATGTGATTTAGCTGTATATCTTTATACACAGAGCAGCTACAACAGCAAGACATCAGCATGGCATTACAACCAGTTGGACTCCCAAAGTTGCTTCATTAAAGAGCATGAGCTCTATAATTAGTAATATTTAAAAGAGAACATTTTCTGATTGCCATGCCTTATTCTACAGAATTATATTAATTGTACCACTCATGGAAGTGAAAGTGGTTAATTGCCAGTAATCATGTTGCTCTTGTTATACAAACTTGCATGCCAGCACCTCCCAGGGACATTAGCCATAGGGAAACCTGTGAAAGGCACTCAACCCATCTTCAGGTCTTTCTGCAGGTTGGGGATTTTTAACCAGTTCCCACCGTTTGGGGAGTGACTAAAGTTTTTAGCACAATTCTCCTCTGAGCTCAACTGCTTAGCATTACTACCATTCCACCATATTAATGGCATAAGATTAACCCTAGAACCCTTGTGATAGGAGCAAGAAAAACATGAGGCCTGATATGTTTTGGAAGCAGAGCACCTTTTTTTTATTGATCCAAACCAAAACCTACAGATATCCACTGAAAGGTCCAAAGGTAGCAGGGAGACCTCAGTAACTCTTTGGAAAGGTCATATTAATTTATCAGCTCTTTACTTAGCTTTCTGTTCTCAGGACATCCTTTGATACTCATTGAATCTTTCCAAAATCAAGTAGACATGAAAGGTATGTGTAAACAAAGCTCTGCAGTCAGCCAGCTGAATAGATATGCTATTGGACAGGCACAGTTTAGATGGCAGTAGCCCAGGATACTGTTTTGCCATTGTATTTTTACTGGTACAGTTTGATTCTGTCACAGGGGACAGATTTCTAACATCAGTACAAGACACTGTTTACTGGTATGGCTGCAGCTGGACACTTTGCCATTCTGGTCCACAGCTATTTCTGCATGCTAGTGTCCTGGTTTTGGCTGGGATGGAGTTAATTTTCTTCACAGTAGCTAGTATGGAGCCATATTTTGGATTTGTGCTGAAAACAGGGTTGATAACACAGGGATGTTTTCATTAACTGCTGAGCAATGCTTACACAGAGCCAAGGGCTTTTCTGCTTCTTGCTGACCCACCAGTGAAATCTTGTTGGGGTGCTGCACAAGGAGTTGGGACAGGACAGAGCCAGGACAGCTGACCCTGACCAACCAAAGGAATATTCCATACCATATGATGTCATGCTCAGCATATAAAGTTGGGGGCAGAAGATGATGTTTGGAGTGATGATATTTGTCTTCCCAAGTAACCACTACACATGATAGAGCCCTGCTTTCCTGGGGATGGCTGAACATCTGCCTGCCATGGGCAGTCGTGAATGAATTCCTTGTCTTGCTTTGCTTGTGTGTATGTGTGGCTTTCACTTTAGCTATTAAACTGTATCTCAGCCCAGGAGTTCTCCCTTCTACTACTCTCGTTCTCTCCCCATCCCACTGTGTGGGGTTGAATTGCCAGCTGGGGTTAAACTATGACAAGGGAGTTTAGAGCTGGCAACCTGTATAAATAGTACTCAGCACAAAGGCAGTTAATGAACAAACCTTTAGTTACTGTAAAGCCTGTTTTGTAAGTAACACCCTAATGTTATTAAAAATAATAACAAGAATGTCCTCAAATTTTATTATCCATACCATTTTACAGGCCTTCAGGATAAGAAAGTTTTCCCAAGCATAATCTGTCTACAGAACATATCTTCTTGTCTCATGCTAGACATTCACAATTATACTATCTGGGGTTTGCCTGACTTCTTTATGTCTTTTCCAGTATGTTTTCTTGGTCAAAGGTCTTTGCCACTAGCCTTTTCTTGTATATGGATCATTAAAATCCAAGGCAAGTGAGGAGGTCTTCAGGCTTCCCAGTGCATTAAGGACAGGCCTTCACGAAGTTCCACTGTGGCAAGTCAGACAGAAAGAAGGGAGGAAAAGGCCATGAAGAATTATGCTAGTTTCCTAACATTAAATCTCAGAATAAATACAACCAAAAAACAACCACCAACAAAAAAAGGGAAGGGAAAAATAAAAGGAGAATCTGCCTCCTGACTTTGGCAACCAACTGATCTTTACCCTATGGTGTTGCATCTAAATGGATGATAAACAGATTTTAACAGTTGTCTGCAACCAGCCTTGTGCCAAATACAAAACTGCCTGGTGCCAGGGCCTGTGTGCTGTGCTTCTCTGCAGAGAAGCTAAGTGAGCTCCTCTTTCACCATGGAGTTTGGCAGTCTGTCAGGTACAGCATCTACAGTACTTACAGGAATTTGTCAAAATCCCCACATCATCACAAGCCTACACCAAACTGAGCCTATTGCTTTCCTTGGTCTAAGGTACTTTCACAAAACATTCATTTTTTGGACATCCATCATAGCTAATTCAGAACCTTGATTTCACACAAAAAAGAAAAGATTTTTTCCCTAAAAACCCCATGTTAATCATTAAAAACTATAATAAATATTTAAATCCAAAATTTTCTCTCTGAATACATTTTAAGACAGAGAATAGTTGTCACTGAAATCTTAAGAATAAACAGAGTACAAAACCCATATAGAGTCCCAGCTTTTATCTTTTCCTTTTCAGTTGTTGGGGGTTTTTTTTCTGACTCTTTAGTGAATTTCTTTTTCCCTTGGGACACACAAGATGGTAAGAATGCTTGCGCAATATGGCAGATCGAAGAAACCTGTACGCAATGCTTTTTATTTCCTTATATAAAATGTGTGTAGTGTGTAACAAACAGTAAATTTAGCCTAGATCCAGCATATATAAAGTTAGAGCAATCTTTTCTCTGTTCTCTTCTTTACCAAAATGACACTTTGGCACGAAGGCTCTGGGAGTTTTACCCTTTCTTTTCCATATTTATGCAGGCTGAAAACCTGTTACTATCTGCACATTGATAAATAAGACTGATTTTCAGCCTGGTTTGAAAGCAGTATTTTATGCCAAATATTTTATTTTCCAGTTAGCAAAGACTGTAGAATGGCTTTGAAAGGTTAAACTACAAGATATAACTCTTGCAGCTGTGGAGCCTATACAACAGATTCACAAGTATTCAAAATGATTCATGGAAACAGGGACCAAGAAGGGGAAAATCTGACTTTGTAACTGAAGATGTATTTTAATATAGAAAACAAAAAGAAATCTAAAACCTCTTTCCAAGCTAACAGATCATGGCACATTACAAAGCTGAAGTTGAAGCTCTGAGTCAGAGTTTTGCAGTGTATCTAATTTAATAACATCTGTTTGTGTTATGATGTTAAAAGGGCTACATTGAGAATGCATAAATCAGTGCTTTCCCCCTCCAACATGGGACCTTAATGAATTTGATTTGCTACTAATTTCAAGAAGTTACAAACAATCCAAGTATACGAACCATGACTATGGCTTGGAGAAGCCTGCAAGAAAACTTTTACAAATTCTCTGATGACATCCAGGACAAGCATATATGGAGTGTTCAATCAAATGCTGCTCAGGAGATTACAAATACTGATACCTATGTACTGACCTTCTGCTACAATTCATCAATGGTTTCACCTGCTCACATACTACCCTGCACAGAGGGGGAGAAGACAGCAGCAGTGGAGGGAAATGACTCAGTGTGAAACCTTCCAAGCAGGAAGTCAAAGGAATGCCACAAAAGTATTGCAGAGCATTGAGGGTCAGGGAGGAAAGAGGCAAACTTCAGCAAATGAAAAAGAGTAAACAAGACAGATATTCTCCTTAAGTCATCTTTCACAGGCACTCAGGCTTCTGCAGCTGTCTCCTTGTGTTAAACAGCTTGCTCTGTAGAAGATCATGGTCTCTTTAGAGGTCTTTTGCTAGGTCTCAGCATCCTATGGTGAAGTATCTCTTAATACATCTATCTTGCACAATGTCTTGGAGATCCTATTGAGCACCCTATGTATCTTTTCACAGTGACCTCTGGAGACAAGGATCTGTATCTTCTCAAGATCTACAAGATCTTCAATAGATTATGAGTAAGCCTATTCTATGTATGATTTTGCCTTTATTTTATTAGAGGTAATTGTTGCTTTGTAGTGTCTGCATAGTGGTTTCCATATTTTAGTAAAAGTAATCTCTCTTTGTAGTGTTCTAGTAAAGTCCAAAGTATTGTAAATATTCTAAAAAATTCTGGATATAAGCCAGAGTGACTGAACCTGCATGGATCATTTTTAACTGCCTTTGGTCACAACAGCTCACCCCCATCCTCCCTCAAACAAAATACATTTAAAAGCTAATCAGACAACCAAGCTACAAGCAAGCAAAAAACACCCCCAAAATTGTCCACGTTGTTTTCCCCCGTAGGATTACTCCCTACGTGTCTCATAGAAAATGAAATCTTAAGAAGAACATGAAGTGCTGAAAGGAACCCCATGTCTAGGGAATTGGAAGCTACACACTTGAATGGTTGGTCAGAGATTATAAGAACAGTTTATGAAACAGAAGAAAAAAAAACCATTTTCACATAGTAAGTAAAGCAAAATCAGCCTATACGCAGTTTCTGCTGCCAAGAGTAAAAGGCCACAGGAGGTTGTTTCTGAGGTGTTATTTATATTGGATTTTAAAATGGTCTGAGGGGACAGAGGGTTAAGCTATCAATTATGTAATTGTAAACGAAGAACCTTTGGGAAGAGAAGCAGAAAATTGTATGTATAGAGAACGAGCAAGGCATTTAGGAGAGGTCCAAGGTTAACTCCTTTCCTCCGCTCCTCTGAATTCTGTTAGAGTTCACATCACAGTACTAAGCTCAGGGAACAATTCTGGAGCAATAGGAAAGCAATTCCTAAAATTGTGGTTTGCTCAGCACCTTGAGAGATGCAGCAGGAACAGGAGGAAGGAAAGGACAAATACAGTCTCTACTCCACTTAGACCATGTTGTAGCTGCTGCAACTCAAATGCCACACACTTTAAAGCTATTGTAGGGCATGCTGTTAATGTTCCTCTGGCTACCAGCCACCACCTTTCTGCTAGCACTGCTAGAAATGTGAGAAAAGTGCACAGCTAGTGTATAAATGCAAAATTTGATAAGAAATAAAAGCAGAAAATGGTCTGTGAGTGTGTCTGTGCAAGTAGAATAGGAGAAAGGGGGGACACGGTAGATGCCTTTCCCTAACTCACAATGTAAAGTAGAGCTAGCCACATGTTCCTTCTCAAAAGCAGAGTCAAGGCATAGAATGGTTTGGGACTGGAAGGGACCATCTAGTTCCAACCCCCCTACCATGGGCAGGGACACCCTCCACTAGACCAGGTTGCCCAAAGCCCCATTCAACCTGACTTTGGACACTTCCAGGGGTGTGACCTCCACAGCTTCTCTGGGTAACCTGTTCCAGCATCTCACCAATACACACAAAAAGATTTTTCTTGGATGAATCTTGTGGCTGCTGGAAATACTTCAATTTTTCTGGATACACAGGCAGGAAGCAGTGAGAGAGACTGTAAACCTTTCTCCTCAGTCTTCCCCATTTTGTTTTCTAATAACCACCCTAAAAACTAAGATCCACCTTTCCACACTGAAAACCCCACTTATTGGCCTGAGCATCTCAGCCATGTCATTCAGGTGGTTAAATTCTGTTTCTGCACTTGTCTAGAAGCACGCCAGTGCAGCTGGGTGCTGGGGCAGCAGGCAGGTGGCTGAGCAGGGAACCTGTCCACCTTCCTATCTCCTTCCTTCCTTAGTCAAGCTTCAAGCAAAGAGCAGGGTCCTACCCTGGCATTTCCAACAGGAAAGTCTGAGGCCTTATCAAAGTAGTCTTACCCCTTGCTTCAGCTCAAAGCTCAGGAAACCCCCCTACATTGTATCAGACCTCCACAGAAAGAATAAATTGCCAGAACACTCCGGAAGTTTTGGAAGGTCTCTCCATATCCTGCAGGACAAGCAACTCCCCAGTCAGAACCTCTGATATATAGAGAGAGGAGAGGTAGGGAGGTATTGCGCCGATGATCTCTTTTTGGGCTGGTGAGTTCAGATGCTAGGAGGAGCAAGGATGACAGCCTGCACAAGGTGATCCAGTACTTTCAGGTAAGAGGCACGTGCTGGATACATCCTCTTTCAATGGGAAAATGCTGTCAACTATGTGTGTTTGTTTTTAAGCTATAGCACAAGAGGAGTATAGATCATGGGGAGGATGTGCTCGTCCTCCTGTATGTTCTGTAAACTGCTCACCACTCTTCTGGCTTCTGTCTATGAAAGTACCAGGCCTGACAAAAATGATCACTTCAAGAAATACTCGGGGGAATAAAAAAGGGCACAAGTTCAGAACAAATACACATTTTCCCCCCTGGCTGATTGATTTTATTTTCTCCCCGTTGAAGAATTTGTGGAGTAGAGAAGACACACATTTTTAATTGAAATCAATTGTCTAGGATTTCCAGCCACATTGCCTGAGCCAGAACTCAGTGAAGTCAATGGTAATCTTTCCATTCACTCCAGTGGGCTTTGGATGAAATCCATGCAGCTGAAAGTGATGACTTGCACTTTCAGAGGCAGCCAGTGCATGCAGTTTTTAAACATATTACTATTATTTTCTTGCTATGTCTCTTTAAAATGCTATTTATTCACCATGGTACTGTATAATACATAGATATATCAGTACTAAGAACATGGTGCTCCATTCTAAGACTCAAATTATTGTTTCTCATATAAGTACTTCTTATGAAATCATATAATTTATCAAAAATGAATGCTGGCTTTATTTCTCATCATTCTATAATGATGTTTGTTTTCTTGAAAAGTTATGTTTCACTGAATGTTTAATAATACTTAATTCTAATGGTAAAATTGTAATTTAATGACGACTTTTGCGTAAGGTATTCTAAATAGATACACCCTCCAACATATTCAGTATCCCACTCCTCTGATCACATAGAGCAGAATATGAAATTGCAGACTAATTGTTTTTTCCTCCCATGGGGATGATGCATTCCTCAAAAGCTGGCAAAAGACAGAATTCGGATGCATGAAATTATTCACCCAGCTCCAGGAGCATTGGGAAGCACTCCTAGGTCCCATAGCTTAAGCAAAGCCATAAAATATCTTTTTTCTCAGGCTTGGACCAAAGTCCGTGGTGCTACAGGCTATAAACCAAACAAACCAGCCAAAAAACCAAACCACACACAAGACAAGCCATTCCTTATGACAGCGGGCTTACAATCTAAGTAAAAGTGACTGAATCACACACATACAGCGGTCTCAAGTGTGCTGGCCAGAAAGCAGCAGACCAGCAGCTGAGCCACTGTGACGCTGTCACAGAAAGTAAGTTTTAAGCGGGGATTTGAAGGTAGAGAATGCAGGGATCCTGTGGGAGCCTCCCTGCCCTGCACATCCATCGTGCTACTTCGAGAAATGGCCATTGTGCTTACCGGAAAAGACAAGAATCATTTATATTAAAATATAGTCTCATTTTCTCATGCAAAATAATTTAAAATTTGTAATAATTCAGCAAGTTTTACACCTCATAACGATTGCTAATTCACTAACAGAGAAGATTAACAATAACTAATTGCAAAGGAGTGTTAATTAAAGCTAGTAGAAAGAGTGCCTTTGTCTGAATGATTGGCATCAGTGAAATGCCAAGTATTTTGTCACTGACATCCAGCGCTGAGTTGGCGACCCCTAAACCTTCCTCAGAAGAAAGGCAGAGCTCCCTTGTGCTCTGGCTATCTACAATAGAATGGCTGCACAAGTGTATCCTTATTCTTTGTGAGAAGTACACAGTACCAGGGCACTGCCAGCTGGAGCTGGTGAGCTGGCTAAAATTAAGTGCCAACCGTAATAACTGCTGTCAAATAGGAAGAGAGTATCAGAATTAGCAGAACTTGGATTTGTTCTGTTTGCCACTGAAGTTTCTTCATCAAATGAGGAGGAAATTCAAAACCTCAGACTTAAGAATTTGAAGAGATACTTGGGCTTGTCCTTTTTTAGCCAGAATCAAAGTCCCAGCTGAAAACACAGCATCCTTCTTATTTTGAAACGGTGCCTCACAGCCATTGTTACAGAAGCAACTAATCTCTTGACCCTGTCTGTCAGGGAAGCCTCCTCATGACACACATGCACGAAGTGTCCTTTGGATTTGTATGCTTTCGTGCGGGTGGTGACGCGGACATTCGGCTTCGCTGGAGAATAGCTGCATGCAAATCGTTGTTCTGCTCCGAGCTGCACAGAACAGGGATTTCTAGGTATGTCCTCTGGACTGCAATGAGTCCTCTGACCAGCTGGTGGCATCTTTCTAAAGAGTTCTCAAGAAGAACTGGATTTCATTGCCCAGTCAGAGGGAAAAGTCAATCCCTGCGCTCAGCTGTCCCACCGCACCTTTCAACCAGCAGCAATTCGAGTCTGACTGCAGGATGCAAAACGATGGCAACGCCAGGATCGTCTCTCAAGGCACCGATAGAATATTTTCCCCTTAGTACAGCTGGTACATATCATAGGTGCTTCTGTCTGGGTAGTTGGCTTTTTTCATTTAATATTAATGTAATTACTAAATGTAAATTAGAATTGAATGATAACAGATCAGGAATCATTAACTTATCTCTAACTCTTTGTTCTGTTAAAATCTCCACTTTAAGTTATTATCATTGGGATTAATCAAGCTAGTGTAGGGATGATCAGAGTAACAAATCCGCCTTTCATAAATATTTTAATTTCTGTTTTAGTTTCTACAGAAAGATTTGAAAACAGAGATAAATCAACAGTTGTTCTTAGATTAGAAGCTCCCTTCCTGCTTTATGGCAGGTTTTTATAAAGTACAAGAAATATTACATGTAAGGAATTAAGTCAGGTACCAGAGACTGAAATCTTGTGAAGACAAAGCCAAATGAGAACTGTTACTTGCTATAATGGGGCACAAATATAGCTGGCAATGTAACCCTTTGTAACACCTACTGCTCTCCCTCTAAGACTTACTAAATTAAGATGGAAAGGGTAGGACTAAAAAAAGAACAAAAAAGAGGTATCTTCAGCCTAGGGATGACTTATGGATCAGGACTTGTAAATTCACACTGATATATATATTGTTCGTCTTCTTCATCCTACAACTAGGAAATAATAATGATTTTACTTATGTGGCAGGAAGGATTTAACTGCCACCTGAAATATGATGTGCACTTAACACCAGCCATGAATCTGCCACACAAACTTGTCCTATTCAGCTGAATGCGTGCGCAAAGGTTGAAAGCTACCTACCTAGAGGTGCTTAAAGGAGCATCGCTACCTCGTAGCCTGGCCGTTTTCAGTCTTTTACTGGACTGCAGGTACCTGGACACATTTCAGGAAACACTAACCTGCTTTCAGTCATCATTTTTGGCTCAGAAAGATGGTAGATAGCACACACACACACCCTCCCATGAAAACACTGTGCAGTCTCATTGAAGGCTGACCTTAAAAAATCTGAAAACAGTTCAATTGCTTGTAATGCCTTGTTTAACAACCAACAAAATATACAAAGAGCATGTTCCCTCTTCTCAAGAGAAAGATAGCGATGCAGTGGAGAATGGGACACTTTAAAAGTCTCTTAGCATAGATTTTATTAGTGACAAACACAAAGTTTCACCCATCTCCACAGAAAACAAAACCCAAATGATTTAATAATCCCCATCAAAATATATTTTTTAATTTCCCTATGGAACAGGTGGCGGGGTTTTGGTTTTTTCCTCAGAATTTCAAACGCAATGCGATAGGAAGGATTTGTTTTGAGAGAGAAGCCTGGCAATTGAACAGTAAACTCAATCAGATAATGTAATATAGAGAAATGACCCATGACTAGACAAATGAAATAAAAAACAACATGCTAATTGGAAAGAAAAATCTGAAATGGTTCTTTCCCCAAAGGAAAAAGCAGCAGCACAGACATAGCTGTGAAAACACAAGGCAGGAAGACAGGTGGAATTAAAAAATTGCAGAATTAGACATGTGGTATTTACTTCCATGGAAGCTAAAGCATTAAAAATAAATAAGTCAAACACTGTACAACATATGTTTAGATATGACAAACATATACAGACTCTGACCTAAGAAACCTGTCTCACTAGTAATGTCTGGCCTTGTTTTTGTACCTGCTGTCAGCCAGATTAGGTTTCTCATAAAACCTGGTGCTCATTTTGCACTTGCAGTCCTCCAATAGCACTACAAGTGTTGGGGGGATACTCAGAGACCCCCAGGATTTTGCCCTTGTTCACAAGCTAATTTATGAGGACATTATAGGAAAGATATATAAACCAGAGCTTATCTTAGGCCAAGAGCTTGATCTATTGCAGCAATATTTTAACAAGCAGCACACAAATGAATTCTCTTACATTGCAATTGCCTGAGTAGGTCCACAAGAACAAATAATTACTGCTAAAACACCCTAAAAACAATCAATAAAAAAGATCATGACAGGTCTACTTCTAATTAAATTAATTGCTGGGTGAGAAAGATCAAGGCCAGATGCTCAAACTTACTTTCAATACTTTGAAGTGCCCAAAATATGTCATTGTATTTTTGTTCACCTGCTAATAATAAACTATCACAGGATATTAAGACCTTGATCCAAAAATATGCTTATCAATGTCTCCTCAGGGTCTAGAGCTCCTTCCTTAGTTTTATGCACAAAATAAGAGATGCTGTATAAAACAGTAATATATGTTGCTTTTTACCCAAGGCATGGAAATTATTTCCAGACATTCAACCAAATTGCACAGCAAAGAAAATTTTATTTAAGGTTAACAGTTATACAGCTTACACAGCAGTCACGAGAAGCAGTTAAGGCAAATTCTTTACTTCTAGAAATTAGCCATTATTATTTTATAAAGGAACTTTTTTCTTTTCACATTTTGTTTTTAAGAGCATCCATTCTCACCAGTTCACATCATTCTCCTAAGTGGAACCAACATTTTCACTCACAACTGTAGGGCAGGGAATAAATTACTCTGAGTGCTGAATAAAATTATCATCTTGCCAATGTCAGAGTGCTTTGAAGTTTGGGGAGAGAAACACCCCTCACATTTGTTTTCAGAGAAGATACTGGTGCATGAACAATAGTGACTGGCACTTGATGCAGTGCTGGCCAGTTGTATAGGACACGAAGCAATTTCAATTATGAAAAGTCAGTTGCCAACGTAAGTAACAGACAGTGATTTCCTGTGTGTGATCTAGGAGGACTCAAACAGAAATGCTGCTTTCCCTAAGCTCTCTGGCTATCTGGGGTAAATTCATTGTATGACATACTTTAGTTCCTTTATTTATTTAACTACTTGTTTTTTACTGAGGAAGCTCAGCAATGTAGGTGGTTACAGGAAATGTTTGCAGAGGAGTGTAAATCAAAATGAAGAAAGACAACCTGCAAGTTCAAACAAACATGCAGGGGCTGTGTTTTTCAGTGCACTCTAGGTCACACCACAGGTGATTAATCTTCTTCATTAACAAATGTGTCAAGAGCAAGGTATTAGAGCCCAGCTGGAGGACATAAATGCCCCCATGATCCATGAGAAAGGAATCAAATTTCTACTGTTTGGAAGAGGATGAACAGGCAGCATGGCCTTATTTTGAATACTTGCACAAGCTAAATAAGACTAAGAAAATTCTATTTATTCCATGTCTTTCCTAATACCTGACTTTTTCCCTGGGAAAAAATATTTTGGAAGAATTATTTGTTCCCCTGGGGACCAGGAAATCAAGAGAATATTAGCATCTAAGTCAATAATCTGTCACAGCTGGGCAGTCCACATCCTGGGGTATTTTAGCCAAATGAAAGACCAAAGTTCCTCACAGAGAAACTTGAGATAAGCAAGAAGAAAGCCTTTAGAAAAGTGAGAGTGATGTAGAACTACCACTCTTATAGACTGGAGCAGCACAGTATGGTGAGAATATTATCAGCATGAAATGAAGCAAGCCATTTTGACATTTCCAAACTCCACTTTTTCATATTACTTTTTATCCCTATAAAAAAATTTGCTATTACATTTTTATTTTTTTCCTGACTCAGGACCAAGTGTCAAAATATCAATCTCTTGTGAGACAGAAATTTCATTTTATATTAGCTTTCATATCAAGAGTGACATCTCATTTTCTCATTTGAAGCATCTCTATTTTTACCTTCTCCCATTCAGCCTCTGAAGAAAAATAATGTATGTTAGCACACAGAATCATTCAGGGGTTGCTGCTTCTATTCTATATTCTCAGTTCACATGTAATAGTTCAGATTTAAGAGGTTCAGTCTGTTTCTCTTCATAAATTCTGCTTTAGCTGGCTACATTAGAAGGCACAGGGTATCCACTCTGCTGCTGGGAAGGCTCACAACTGTGTGCAGAGGCTGATAAGTTTAGCCCTGTAAAGACCACTCTGGGGGGTATTCCACCAGGAAAATGTAGTGAAGAACAGCACGCGGATCTCAAAGTGCTTAAATATCACCGAGAATCTAACCAAGGTCTTTAAGCTGTGTGCTCTGGTGCCTCTCAGAGTACATATTTTGATAAGTTTATACCTACTGGAACTCACTGGAGGCATGTTTTAATTTTAACTGTACCATTTTGTGCTGTCGGTTACACTGAGTTGGGACGCAAACTGCTTCAGTGCTAAAGGAAGATCCCCTCCCAGCTGAAATTCATATATTTGAAAGGTAAACCTTTCCAGCAGTATAGCAATGGCAAAAGGTATGAATTATAAACTACTCTCCCAAATTAAAAAAAAAAAAACAACAAGGGATCCCTTGGCCACATAGAAAAATATCCTCAGATCATTGTAACTTTCATTTTGGGAGCACAAAGAGAAGCTATATCAGGCAGATCCAGCTTACTTACTTACTCTGTCTACAGGGTAAAGAGTTTCTCTCTTCCTAAAGGGACAATATTCTGAATACAATGAAGTGTTAAGGGAAAAACAGAGGTATAGAGAGAAGTCCTTTTCTTATGATCTCCCAGCAGGTTCACGGCAAAGGCAATTTTGATACTTCTCATTTTAACAGCCTGACCAGGGACCTTCCAGTTCTTGGATGCAAATAGTTACTAAAGAAGTGTGACCCATTAAAGCGGTGTAAGAAAAGACTCCAGAAGATCACATAGTTCTTGGAAGAGGGAAAGAACAACAGCTGTGACTAAAAACCAGACTTGTGACCAGCAGAAGGAAAGAAACTTGCCTTCTTATGGATTTATGCCATCAGTTTGAACAATGTGCACTCTCAGACATCTAATAAGCAATGAGCTCACACTACAGTCTGTCTCTCATGGGAGGAAATTAAATGGGTCTCTTGTTTTTACCTGCCTTTCTATTTTCACACTGTAGAAAGTAATTTCCTGGAGACCTCTGTCCTCCTGTCAAAAATGTGGTTGAAAAAGCCCAGTCAGCTAAACATTGTGGTGGGAGAGGAACAAAATCAGACATTTAGGCAGTTACATACATATTGTTTCACATACACTCATGCATACAGCATGATCAAAGAAGCCATATTTCCTTAGGAAAACAGGCTAAAAATAAACCTAACGCTACTTTTCTGTCAACCATTTGGAGCTTTGGCAGGACAAATTGTTTTATTCAATAGCATTTCATATAGAAAAATATAAGCCACAATGTTGCCTCCTACATTCCATGAGGAAAATTAATTTGGCCCCTAGGGCTCCTTGCTATTAATCTCCATCAAGTACCCCTGCCAACACCCCCCCAGAGGCCATGATCCTGCAGAAGCACTTATGCCCGTGAGCAGCCCTATAGATTTCAACTGTCACAGGTTTAAAGTTTAGCATTCCTGAGACTTCACTGTCACAGTAAGCTCAATTTTTAAGAAAATATTGAGAAGGTAGGTCTGTTCAATGTGCATTACAGATATTGTAATGAAGTCCTCCCCAACCTGCTCATTCTACTCTGAGGCAATTACACACCACAGGTGGTGTTAGTAAACTTCGGTTAGGATGAATTTACTCCACACCTGTACCTACAAAATGTCTTAATGGTGCATTTGGCAAAGCACCTGCCAAGCTAAGATGGGAAATCAAAGCTGAATGACTGAGAATTGAGCCCATCTCTGAGGCCCTGACCAAAGCCACAGGTACAATAAGAGAATCAGAAGACATATGTAACCAGTTTCTGCTGTACTAGCTAAGAACTGTCAGTCTGGTGGGTGGGCCTTTTCCCAAGTTAATTACACTTCAGAGTTGATCTAAAATCCATAGATTTATAAAGAAAAAGCTTTGGTGGGATTATTTTCAGAGTGATCAAGGTCTTCTGAAAGCCTAAGAAGTCAAGTATGACACAAAAAAAGTATATTCTAAGCTGGCTGTTGCAATTATAAATAATGCAAATGAGGTATTTTTGAACTCCTAATTCCTACAATACTAAGCAATAATTTAGCTGTGTGTGGCTATTTAATTGTGTATTTTTTTCAAGAATTTCAACTCTGCAGAATATGTAACTATAACCAGTAATCTCAAACTTTTGCTGGCCAATGAAAGAGCATTGAAGAAGAATGCAGAGGATATTGTATTTTGCTTACCTTGCCAACATGGAGTATAATGGTACAGCTCTGGATGTAAATAAGTCAGAGGTCTCTAAGACAAAAGGTTGCCAGTGAGTGACAGAATAGAAGCCTTTGAAGTCATATTTCAAGGTCAGGAAGAAGAGGGGATAAGTCTCTTTCCACTTCTCAAGTGTCTATATGTGCCACCAAAGAGGCTCTTTTTAGCTTTGTTTTCATCAATTAAGCAGGCAATGCCTTCCTTGTAACAGATCCTCGAAGAGTTTGGAAATATAACAACAGCACTCATTTATTGATTGCTTTGATTAGATACTAGGCAGGAGGGAAGAAAACCTCAACATACACATCAATAAACAACCTGGAGCCTCTAAAGTCATACTGAGAGAGCCTGAGAACTAACAATGAGACTGAGATGCTCAAAAAAGAAAACCCATGACAGCGAATCAATATAAAGCCTTGTGGTGAAGATGCTGAAGTAAGAGGAGGAATGTTGGTTCCCTGTGAAGAGAACTGTGGCCTACATTAAAATGCTGAGACAGCTAATAAGGGATCCTTCAGGTAGAGAGAGCAGGTGAGACCATTTCCTTCTTCAAACGACTATAGAGGAAGCTTGGGGTGACAAGGCCTTGGACAGGGCTCAGGTTAGGCTGAATCGAGGCACTGATTGTGCTGTATACATCTGACATCAGGAAGACATGAGGCTTGGTGGCCTCTTATTTCCTCTGGAAACAAGTGGCTTGTGGTTTATATAGGTGCTAACAGTTTCTGAATGCAATGGGTTTGGATAAGCCCTACAGGGCTATGAGCTATTTCTGCTGAAGTCGTCCCTTGAGTGCTTATAGCATAGACACCCCAAGGAGTCATCCAGAAAAACAAATGGGAAGGGGGAAAAATAGCAGGAGATATGCAGCCCTCTACTGAAAATTATTAAAAGAAAATTATAGGCTGAGCACTGGAACTCAGATGAAAGTAATGCTAGTTGGAAGAAAATTTAAAAAGTCCCACTACCTCAATAGTGTTTGGTATTTGAAAGAGCCAGGTTATGACTCAGAGGGTCTGAGAATTTTAGTATCTGTTATGGTATATTCTGTGTATGGCAAGCTGTAAGGTAGAGCTGCCTATAGACTTTTAAAATCCTGACGTGTTTTTCAAAAGCTATGTTTCTTCTGTAAAAGTTTTTAGAAGGCTAGTCATTCCCTTGATACAACTGATTCTAAATTCTCAAAGGGAAAGCTGTAAAGTATGCAGATAGACAATAACCACAAGTGATACGCAGCCCCAAAATACAGAAAAGGTACAAGTCCTGATAGCAAAGACAATAAATTGAGGGCTCTGAAATGGTCATGAAACAGAATGGAGATTCAGCAAGTCCTGGAACTGCAACAAGTTTTTGGAGTGTGTTACACAAGAATCTTTAATCACCACATTCAGACTTCAGAGAAACTCTAATCTCAGCTCTTTGGAGAGAGCCTGGGAGCCAAACTCAATGTGAGACCATGGGTATACAAACGCTCCCTGAATGGAATCGTGGCCAGGAAATACGCACCTTGTTACCTTCTGGTTATTGCCTGTGTATCCGCTTTGTCTCCACTAGTTTTGGGTGTTTTATCCCTCAGTAGAAGACATGCAAGCTCTCTCTCATTTACTAAATGGGTACAGATATGCCTGCAGGCTCACATGGAACAGTGAACAGAACAGTTATTGTCACCGTTTACCTATTTTGCTAAAGAAGGATAGGAAGGAAACAAGTCATATGTGGACACTGGAACCACCAAAAGTTGATTTGACCTAGGATTTGTGACTCGCTGACTATCTTTGGCATAAAAAGCTCAATCAGTATGGCAGGACTGGCTTCCTTTACAGAGCATCCTGCAATCTTGGCCTCCCATATGCATGTCCTAACCTTTTCCAAAGCTGTGACAAGATGGGTTACACACCGCTGTCCACTTCTGGAAGGAAGTTCTTGAACAATCCAAAATATCCCCTGAGTTTGGCAAGTGCCAGACAATGGAGCTCACAAATGGCCCACCGTCACCGTAGCAGGGACGCAGCCTTCAAAGGTCCAGGCTCCAACCAAAGCTTTTTCCGTGGCTCAGGCACAGACAATCCACACTGCACGCAAATGCCCTAGCATCTAAAACCGCGTGAGATCACAGTGCAGTTTCCCCACTCATGCAGGATACAAACAGGCACTCTTTTTTCCATCCAGCTGATTAAATAGACAGGCAGTGAAAGTGTGAGCTTCATTTCCCCAGGAAACAAGGCTAAGAAGAGCCTCCTGTTGAAGATCAAAAGTGCCAAGTTTTACCAGTTCCTGTCACTAATGAGGAAAACATTCGTTACAAGTGTTTTCAAGAGTAACAGTCTGTTTGCTCCCACAAATGGGTATCACTGACAAGTACTATTTGTAGATATTTGGTAAATGCTTAAAACTATTTTTTAATGCCATAATAAAACCACTGCAGAAGCTGATGAGTCAGCCGGGCTATGATACTTTTTTGCTAATTATGTGCTAAGGTTTATGAAACTAATAACTGTTTTTAATAATAGTGAGAAAAAAGCTTACATTTAGAGAATACATTAAAATTGCAAAGGTAATTGCATTGTATGGGAATTCAAGATAAGAATAACTTAATTAAAATGAAATTTTAAAGCAAATGACCCAGATTGTTTTTTAATCCCTTCACGCCACCTTGAAAAAATAATTTACATCTTGCTGTAATCAGTACATAGTCATAACTGGGTGTTATGACTACTAGATGAGGAGAAGAGCTAGGCAGGACAGGTATATAAATGAGAAAGAAGATTAGAGGTTCCAGAGTTCATCTATTAAAGTTACACTTATAAATGTCCAGACCATTGTGACAAACAAACAAACAACCCCTAAACCAGAGAGTTAAAATTTATTTCCTTTGTCTCTTGTCTTATCTTTCCATCCTGTGCTGGCTGCTTTCTTTTAGACCGTCTTCATCAGAGCAAATTAGCTTTGATCTTGGCAGGGTCAGGTCTACATTCCCCTATTCTCACCCAGCTTCAGAGTTGATACCATCTCTCTTCAAGCTCCTAATAAATCTTCTGCGCTAGCTAGCAAACACTCCAGCATTTCCACACTGTATTTTCACCACCCAAGTTCCAATCTGGAGAAATGGAGAGGAAAAACACCTCTGTGTGTCACATGTACCTCATCACACAATACTCTTCAGATTCATACTTGAAATGGGGAACATAGTATCGAGCCTGTTTAGGTGTGAGTCTTGGTGATTAGAGTGCTCAGCATATGAGAGGAGACATCTACATGCTGTAGGAAAAGGGAAGGTCTATTAATTCTTGTTCTGGCTTCAGTACCTGTATCCAGAGATTGGAGATCCCCTGTGCCTATGCACACACCCCCGGCATTTGTCATCCTGAGCTCAGTAACTCACTAAAAATGAACAAAGGATAGTGAAAGGAATTATTAACCCCAATTAGAGCCAAGATGGAGAGTGCAAGTGACACGTTAAGGGTCCCATTACTGTCCCAAAGCAAAGTAGTGAAACTAAACCCTTTGAATCCCTGCCCAGGAATTTTTACTCGCCTTGACAAGGTGCAAGTGTCCTTCAACCAGTGCAATTTCTGAATCACATATCATGCAAGGAAACACTTTTTTCCTGTGAGGCTGAGCACTGGCACAGGTTTCCCAGGGAGACTGTGGAATCTCCATCCTTGCTAATACTGAAAAAGTGCCCAGACAGATTCCTGGGCAACCAGCTCTAGATAGAATCACAGAATGATTAAGGTTGGAAGGGATCTCCGAGATCATCTAGTCCAGCCATCCCCCTACCACCTATATTACCCACTAAACCATGTCCTTAAGTACCACATCCAATCTTTCCATAAACACCACCAGGGACAGTGACTATCACCTCCCTAGGCAATCCATTCCAATGCCTGACCAATCTTTCTGAGAAATTTCGCCTCATTTCCAACCTGAACCTCCCCAGCGCAACTTGCAGCCATGTCCTCTTGTTCTATTGCTAGTTATCTGTGTGGAGAGGCCAATCTCCAGCTCACCACAACTTCAGTGGGGGGTGGGACATGGTGACCTACAGAAGTCCATTCCCACCTCAACTACTCTGATTTTTTGATCTACAGCTTTCCAGAAATCAGTAAAACCAGTGACTGCTGTTCCCAGATTTGAAAACTTTACTGTCTTCCTCTTTGTTTGGAAAGTCTGTCACTAAAAGGGATGCCAGGCCTGAAGCTACAGTGTTCACTCCTCTGACCAATTTCACAGTGCCTTTTACAGGACAGTTGGGGAAATGCAATTATTACTCTGTTTTGTTTCTATCTTGTGTTTTCCCAAAGAAAACTGCTTTTCTCCAACAGGATAAAAATAGCCTTCCACAATTGTTCTATCCCTTTAGACTTAGTGAATAATTGAAGAATGCTTTCCCGGTAGTTAGCAATGAAAGAGGTTTACTCTGAGCCTTTCTCCATTATCCAGCGCCAGCACTTTCCTCTGTTGCTGAGGTTGCAAGAGAAAGCGAGGGGTGACAGGTGCTTGTATATCTCTTCATGAACAAATGAAGCAAATTTTGCTGCCATCTGGCTGGGAGTAAACGTGCAGTAAGTCCACTGGATAACTGAAAAGGCTTTGGACTTACTCAAGAATAACTGAAAGCAAAGTGTTCAATTATATTTTTCATCTGGCATGTTCAAAAGAACATGTGACTAATGAGACTGACATGCCTATAAATGTATGACAAAGTATCAACCCATATGGCTTGCTTTTTTTACCAGCTCTTCCCTCCTACTCTCTCGATTACTCACCTGTGGGTACCAACATTAACCTCAAGGCAGTTTTCCTGCTATTACATCTTGGTTCTTCTCTACTCATGTTAAGCAAACTTCATTGAATTTCTTCTCTGTTAAATAGATACTCTTATTCCTATAAAATAGTTTGCTACAGCAACCACTGGCAGCTTAGACTCCCAGCCTACAGCAGGAGGGATCTGTGCAAACAAAGCGCTTTGTCTTCCCTTCTCTTTTACAGCAAACATCTACCTGGTTACAGCCCCAGATCAGGTTCATCTGCCTCTACATTCCACTGAAAGTTTGGGCGCCCGATTTAATTTTTGCCGGAGATCAGCAAAATCAGAAAAGATGCTGCATATTCAGCTGCTTTAATTTTCTTCTAATTTCTTTAGCAGTTGTAATGACACTCACATAAGCTTCATTGTAAGAGCTAAGACATTCATGTTAGCATCGGGGGCAAAAAAGGGGAGGGGAATATTTTTTTGTTAGGCCTTTTTCACACACACCCCCCCTTTTTAGAGCTTTTGCTCCTGCAACTAGAAAGATCAGGGGAGCTTTTTGAAAATGTAGGGACGCTGTAGGACACATGCAATACATTAAAAATTCAGATCCCAAGAGTGATGAAGGCTATTTAGGTTCCATTTTCCTATGGACTTATGGCAGGTTTTGTTGTAAAGAAAAAGCAAAGGAAATTCCTGCAGGTTATTTCTCTTCTCAGAAGAAGAAATTAAAGGATCATAGGTATGATACTGACAAATTAGAATGAAGCATTGCCTCATTTTCTATTACTAGAGTTTTATGGATACTAGAAATCCTAGAAGGAGTGAGGCTTTATGTAACCTGGATGGAGAACTTAGTCACAGAATATATAAGCTACTAGAAGCCCCATGCTGAGAGTTGGCATTGAATTGAACAGAGCTTGTAACACTTTTGAGGGTGAAGGAATAGGGTGCAGACCTTAACCTTCGGTCTCTAAGAAAGTGAATGTTAAAAGGAATTTCTGTGCTTGTGCATGTTGTAATACTGCAAGAGACATTAAAACTTGCCTTAATTAAAAAAAAACAAACAAAACCCCCAAAACCCTGAGGAAAAAATCGTAACCCATAATTGTGAGTCTGTTTCTTCATTTTTCTCCTAATTTTAAATTTGTTCTGAAATCAAACTCCCTTTGCCTTCTAATGCACAACACTAAACCGTCAATACTATCATTGCCTTTTAATTTTTTTGGCTTCTGCTTATAATTTTAAAATTCTCATGTTGATTCCTAAAAAAAGTACAATAAAAGCAAATTAATAGAAAATTAACTCGTTTCAGAATGAAAAAGTCATGATTTCGTTTAAAGTGTCTTGTAGTAAGCTCCATATGAGATATTGAAATCTGAATTACCTGACCTTATGAAGAGGTTAATTGATTACAAACCCTGCCAGTTGACAGTGTTTCTTAAGTGATACTTGCCATTCAGTGACAAGGTATGATGGAGAAGAAAGGACAAGTGAAAGCAGGAGGACATGACCTCGTAGGCATGGTGGTGTTAGGTTAACAGTTGGGCTTGATCACTTGACAGTGAGGAAGGAGTAAGGATCTTTGAGTCAGAAGCAGTCACCCACTGAAGCGTGCAACAGCAGAATGGGAAATGCTTTATATTTTCAGCAGTTTCTCCTGAAGACTCCATAAGACTTCAGGGAACAGACTTGTGCCACTCCTGAACCTCAGCACTCATTTCGTTCTACTAAATGGTCTTTCCCAGGGAACTACTTTTACTCACTTCCTACCTGTGCAAGTCTTTCTATGGCTTCAGAATGTGCCATGTCTAGCAACTAAGTTTTTTCCTCTCTTTGCTAATTTTTTTATGGTTGTTGCTTAGTTGGCTGGGGTTTTTTTTCTTCTTGTTTTTTTTAATAATTTAAGCCATGAACCTTTCCAGTTAAAGAGACTCCTTGGATCCCTGGACCTTTATTTATGTTTAATGCAAAACCTAAATAATCATTCAGTATTCTCCTCTGAGTGCTCATGTATTGGAACATAAGTTCCTTCCTTTAGGTTCTGTTGACAGTACCAGTTAGGGCCAGCAAAAGCTATGGGACTTTTGTTAAAATGCTAGCACTACTTAACAGAGTAAAGAGGAGAACTGATGCTGACCAAACAGGATTCTGCTCTTTACCTGGGATTAACCCTCCCATAATGCACAAGAAGTCCAACTGTGTGGGCATATATCTTCATTCACTAACTAAGCTAGTTGTTACCACATAATAGGGACAATTAACCCTTCATTAGCTGGATACAGCTATTGTTATATTGCTAACTACAAAGCAGTTGACTAAAAGACAGGGTGCAAAGCAGGATCACAAAAGACTGGTCACTGCCATCAAACGAGGCTGCACAGATCTGTAGGAGTTGTACACATGAAATAGCACACAGGTTACATGAGGTGAGGGTGGGTGCGTGGTGAACAGGGAAGACTATTATCTTCCAAATACAAAGTGTAATAGAAACAGATGAACCAAAGACCAAAGGCGAATGGGATGAAAGGAACAATTAAAAAGCCCAAGTTGGAAAATACCTCAGACATTGTAAAGTAAAACAGATGTAAGTCCAGCAGTAACTGCAGTTGATGGCATGACAGTATCATATTTTGCATTGGATTTATAACATCAGACAAAAAGAAACACTGTCTTTCACCTTCTTGGAAGACTGGATCAGTGTTGCAGCAAGATAGGGAGGCTCTCTTACAGAGATATGCCATCAATTTGATTTCCAGTTTGTTTCATAACACCTAAATGGCAGGTAAAGGGTAAATTCCAGAAAATAACTGGAGAGGGAAAAATTCAAACGAAGGGAAAACACCTGGCATTTTCTGCAGCCTCTTATTTAGACTGCTTGAGTCTCAGTAGGTGGGGCTTGTTTTGGTTTGCGTTTTGTCTGTGGGTTGGTTTGTTGTTTGGTTTTGATTTTTATTTTTTCATTTTAGAAGTCGTGTCTTGCCTATCCCCTCTCCCAGCTTAGTTTGACATCTTGGAAAAACTTGTCTCCCTATTAACTGCATATCAGAGAGTGATATGTTGTGCATTAGTGCGCCTCCTAATAATATTGTAAATATTTTATTTCTTGATCATCACTAAAAGGGAAAAGGCAATAGACATTTAAGCACATGTTAAATTCTGGCAGATATTATTAACAAAGGAACATGATTTTCTTTTAAGTATAGTTTTCCTGGTTCTAATGTTTTGTGTGAAAAATCTACTTACTGAGTTAAGCTCTATTATATGAATTCCTTGTTACATGTTATCTTGTTCCAGTACTGCAAACATTTCTTCATGCTTAACTTTTGCCATATCTGCTGAAATCTACCTGACCAAAGTCTAAAATCATGAAGATAATTTTTCTCACTACTAAAATATATTTCTCATGCCTGCATGACACTATGTGAATGAAAAGTTCTGAACTTGTTTGATTAGGAGCTAATTTAGGACTACAATAGTAAAAGAGGGTGGTGAGAGAAAAAAACAATTTTTGAAAGGGTTCTTCTTGCTGAGGTTTTGTTTCATTAATAGGTTGAAAATCCTGTAGGAAAAGCTGATCCCTAGTCAGTTCAGCTTCTCCATTTAGACATACAATGAAAGTATTTGTATAAAATAAAAACAAACAACAAAATCAAACCTTTATTTTAAGGGGGAGAAGGATGAAAATATACAGCTTGATAGTAAAAGTTCATAGGCTATTTTTTGAAATTATTTCAAAACCTTGGGAAACTAAGCTAGCCAGAAACCTACAATAAAATGCACAGAACAGTTTTCTGCATGATTTGTCAAATTTTTGCTAGTTTAAATAGAAATTACTCTTGCTCTTGTTGGGATTAGGCACCACAGCTTGGTGTTCATGGTGGATAAAGCGGGGAAAAAGAACAGGGAAAATTACTGCCTGTTTTAAAAAGGGTTTTATCTGCTTGCTGTTTTACCCTATTGACCACACAGGGATTTGGGAACATTTATGATTAAGACTGTCTTCTACTATAGCACATATACGTAATAATAGGATTTTTACCCTGCCCCTGCAGAAGTCAAGAAACCCTCATTTTTACTTTGAGAATAAATCTCTCTCCAGGCATAGCAGATGTGTTAATACATGTGAGTAACCCTCAGAATCTCATTTAAGTCTCATACCAAATAGGACTGGACTCCAGCTACCATACTCATCTAGTAAATGGGGCAAGGAAAGCTACTTTTATGCTGTCTCTTTATAGGACAGGATTATAAAAGAAGTTTACAAATATTATTTATTTGACAGTGACTCCAGCATGAATTTAAATATTCTGCAGAGCTTAATATCTAAGAGTGTATATATGCACTCTTATACAGTATTGATTATAAAAAAGAGTAATACCAAAATGAACTGTAAGGAATATTTGCAGTACTACTTTTGGTAAGATTTCCATAATCCCTTATACAAAGGAAAAAATTGCTCAATGAAGTATAATGCTGTGATCTTCAGATAATTTTCAGATTGGGCTGAGTCATATCATATTGGGAGACACTATCAAAATAAAGTGAAGTGTGGTCAGCAAGCATTTTCTGAAACAAGCAATTATAAAGGAAATCTATTTCCTAGGTTGCTTGTAATCATGGTTAAAAATCATTAATTATTTTATATTAATATATTTATTGCTACCTAAAACTTATCCTATGCATTTTAATAACAGTAATATCTAGCAATATGTATTAGCCAGTACTCAAAGATTCCTTGTTTTCAGAAGGACTTATTAATTTGTGCTGGTAAAAACCAGCCGTGACAAGCCACCACCTTATAAGCTTTCAGGACTTTAGTGATGGAAATGAACATTTATAACCAAAAGCGGTTACATATTGAACCTCTCATGAAGACTTTCTGGATACATATTAAAGCAGAGATATTCAAAACGAAATGAAATTTTAGAAGGCTTGACCTGAGGGTCAGGTTAAATATGAATAACCAGGAGATATGTAAAAAAGAATCATTTAGCCTTGAAAAAATCCGATCTAGCCTGCCATACAATTGGTACTTCCTCAACACAGAGGCCCACAAGCTACTTTAAGGAGCCGCTAACATTAAGTTCATTTGACAACCGTAAATTTTTAAGCAAGAAGTGTTGAAATGCAATGGGAAAAATGAGATTATGGAAGATACCCTCTGTCACAACCTTGGGGATGAATATTATTTACCTGGAGAAGATATACATCTCCTTATCAACTAGACAACATTACACAATATGTCAGCATGGTCATCTTTGTCACATTATATCATATATTATGAATGTCCTAAGGGAGTGTGAAAAAGGTCTTTCTGAACGGGAAAAATTAAAGAAAGGTTCCTATCTTCTGCTCTCTATTCTTATAGAGGACTCTTCATGGTAATGAGGTTCTTCATGGTTTGGATATTGAGAGGCTCTATCTTCCAGCTGCCACTGGGCAATGAGAATGGACCTTGGGAATACTTTTTGCTTTTACTCTGGCCTTCACTCCTAGTAGACATGGTTGTGAATGGATAACTGATTAATTAGTTTTGGAAATTAAAGACATCTGGACATAACTTTCTCATGGACACTGCTGGCAATAGGAACTGTCTTGATATAAGTGCACAAGGTTTAAACTCTGCCTGTTTATCAAAGCCACCCCATTGAAATCCATTCTCTTGATGTTAATGTGATATAAATAAGCAACTCCCTTATGTCAGTGACTACTCATCTGGTAGGCTGTACAACATTTGGCTCCATGCCACAAGATTGATTGCTTTTCTGAATGTTGGAGTGCCTCAGAATTAAAGTTGAGTTATATTATTAATTGACTCAGGATGGCTTCTTTTTGGAGTAATTATGTTCAAGAAGGGTCTGTCAATACAATTTGCTCTCAGTTATCACTGCACCATCAAATATAATGGGGTTGGGTGCATACAGGATAGTAACTTGCATGACTACAGCAGAATATCCAAAAAATTGTCCCTATAGAAGAAATACAGAGAAGGTGAAGTTATATTTAATCTGTTTTGCATTGCAGAGGGTGTTATAATGAATGCATTTTGCTGTTTATTTGTAAGCTCTGTAATGTTCATTTATGTATCAAGGTAACGGTGATATGTTGGTAATGTAACTAAGTATTTATACATTTCGGCTCAAATCACTAAATTGCAGCGCTGAGATAGAAGACTGTGCAAATAGACATTGCCTGACTAATCCCCCAAACAGCCTTTTGAAATGCATTAAATTGTGTAGATGAGGAAACAGCAGTCCAGAAAGTTTTATCAGGTGCCCAAAAACTCAGCATGAAAGTCAAGTGTAGAACTTGGGTATGCACAGATTAGGGACCTGCCAAGACAACCAGTCATCCGATCTTCTGAATAGGAAAGAATTCCACTGTGCTCAAACCTTCCTAAAACAAGTCCTGCACAGAACCAAGATCACCTTCAATAAATAGTAACATGCAAACATCTGTCTTCTGCTGGTTTCTGTAATTTTCCTAGAGGATTGTTTCAGAAATCTTACTTCTCAGTAGCACACAGGAGAACTGCACATTGCAGTCTCTTTATGTTCTGTTACATTACAGTCATAGATAGGCAGATACATCACAGGAAATTTTTCTTCAACACAATTAATGCTGTACCTCTGCCACGTGGTCCTGCTCATCTCACTGAATCCAAACTGGTTGGTAAACCTTTCCCCATTTCCTTCAGTTATTCAAAACTACTTCTCAGGTCCACTGACTTTCTTTTTAAGGTGCCACATTTTCCAAAAATATCATTATTTTCCCTTCTGAGGTCTCTAATCAACAGCAAGATAAAAGCCCACTTTAATCATAAAGTCATAGGAACTACTCTAAACTCAAGATAGTCTGTCCACTGTAAGTTAAGAATAACATTTAGAATCCAACAAATGTAAACTCCCTTTCACTGCTGTATGAATGAATTTAACTTACACTCCACCTTTTTCCAAGAGCCGCCTCAAAGCCAATACACCATGTTAATTTCTTACTCTGTTCTCGGATAAAAAGGATGCCGAGATACTAGGCTAGCGCATGCTCCACAGGCTGAAATTCACCTCCTATTAAAATTAAACGGATGACCTGTATGAGTTAGTACTGGAGAGGCAAGTAATGGTCACAAGTGTATAATGCAGATCAATTGCATAGATACATTATAAAACATCCTTTCTTCATTAGGTAAGCTTCTTTTTCACCATCAAAATTGTAGTTATTCTCCTCTTGTGCAGAAGTGCAAGTTGCCCAGGAATTTAAATCATTACTTCTGCTACTTGCTTACAGAACAAGATTCAAACACCTGGTAATTTGCTGAGCCAGGTGCTTCTGTTCATCTTCTCTAATCACCCCTCTACAGTTTGCATTTCTTAGGTTCTGTAGGGGCACTAAGTTAACCAGTCCAGTTCATATATCAGAGGAGATGCAATCAATAAATCACCTATATTAGTCTGATGTCCACACACTGGGGTTTTATTATTAAGGATATTTTGAAGGGTTCACTGACTATTACACATTGAAATAAGTGTCTGTTGCCTGGGAGCAATTTCCAAGCTGTCTTCTGGGAACTAGGACACACTTAAAAGGATTT
Source organism: Psophia crepitans (assembly GCA_013399095.1). Lineage (NCBI taxonomy): Eukaryota > Metazoa > Chordata > Aves > Gruiformes > Psophiidae > Psophia > Psophia crepitans. Next base: position 42,230 of record VWZZ01007526.1, read on the forward strand.
AGTGGTGGAAATCTTTCATTTAGAAAATCCATTTCTACAATTCACATGTTAAAGAAATAGAAAATGTTTCTTTGCCAACTTCAACTGCAGTAAATGCATGCGAATAGCTCCCGCTCCTGAAACAGAGCTAAATTCTGCAGAAGTTCATCCCAGAGATGTATTTCTGAGCAGGTGTTTTGCTTCACTGTTCACATCTTGGATTGTGTGCATTCCATCATATCTATCATTTTGCCCTTACACTGTCAAGGAATTTGGTCTTTTCAGTTGAGTGAGCAGCAAGAGTGCATCACTTCTCATTTTAAAACATTCCATAGTACTTGGCTCCTGTGTATGTCTAAAAACAGTAAACGTGTAATGAAATAGCTGGGAAAACAAAGCACAAATTACCACATACATCATGCTCCACATTTACAGTAGCAGAAGCAGTAGCACTTTGGAAGAACCCCCCGCCCCTTCCTGATCATTGCTGCTGTTGTTTTTGTCCTTGTTTGCAGAAGTCAAAGTCCTTCCGTCTGTCAAGCCATCATTTCTCAGAAATGAAGATGATCCAGACAAAGTCAGCTCCAGTTACAGGAGGCAAGTATCTCTAGGCACTCAACTGGGAGGTTTCTTACTCTGGCTCAGTCCTCAGGCAGGGGTTTGGGGGATAGGTAGAGAAGAGGGTGGTCTATTATCAGATCTTATTTTAAAACTTAGCTTCTATCTCATGCTTGATTTCCAAGACTGGAATCTTCATTAAGGCAGGCCGAAAGTATTAAACAAAAGAAGATTTCCTAACTTGAAGCGACCAAATTAAAAGTCTAAAGGCCTGATTTGTCTTGCTAATATTTGATTTTCAGAACTAATTCTACTTTTGTTTCTATGGAAATTAAATGTGATGAAAGAAGAATTGATCAAATTCCCAGAACCAGTTCTAACTTTAGACAACCTGAGCTTTCCAAACATGCAGTCAAGACACCTCCTGTATGATTTCAGACCAATTTTTTTACCTTCCCTAACACTTCTCTACCTATAAAGGGGGGATTACACTTCCCTGTCCCATGTGCAGATAGGCTAGATCTTCTAAATACTGTATGGCTCTCTGATGTATAGTACAAGCTCTGGGGTTTTAGGCACAGGACAGAGTCTCATCTTTTGCATCTAAAATATTTCCATGTGAAGTTACCCTATGAGCAGCTTTCTGATCTCTAACTGAAAGCTTGTTTTTGTGAGTTTTCTTGGCCATCATACACATGATGTTTGGATGAGCAACGGAAACAAGTATTTTGTCAATATCTGGGTGAAAAAAATCACCAAAACATGTTTTGGCTGCAAGACTCAGAGCATCAGCGGTCATGGTTGACGGGAGAGGTCCCAGATGACTGGAGGCTTGCTAATGTGACACCCATCCATAAGAAGGGTCGTAAGGAGGATCCGGGGAACTACAGGCCTGTCAGCCTGACCTCGGTGCCAGGGAAGGTGATGGAGCAGGTCATCTTGAGGACAATCACGTGCCATGTCCGCGACAACCGGGGGATCAGGCCCAGCCAGCATGGGTTTGTGAAAGGCAAGTCCTGCCTGACCAACCTCATCTCTTTCTACGACCAGGTGACCCATCTGGTGGATGAGGGAAAGGCTGTTGATGTAGTCTACCTAGACTTCAGCAAAGCCTTTGACACGGTCTCCCACAGCCTTCTCCTGGAGAAGCTGGCGGCCCATGGTCTGGACAGGTACACTCTTCGCTGGGTTCATAATTGGCTGGATGGCCGGGCCCAGAGAGTGGTGGTGAATGGAGTCAAATCCAGCTGGCGACAGGT
>VWZZ01007526.1:44328-166433 GCA_013399095.1 Psophia crepitans
ATGAGGAGCGGCTGAAGGAACTGGGCTTGTTTAGTCTGGAGAAGAGGAGGCTCAGGGCAGACCTTATTGCCCTCTACAACTACCTGAAAGGGAGTTGTGGTGAGCTGGGGGTTGGCCTCTTCTCGCAGATAACTAGTGACAGGACAAGGGGAAATGGCTGCATGTTGCGCCAGGGAAGGTTCAGGTTGGAGATGAGGAGAAAATTCTTCTCGGAAAGGGTGGTCGGGCATTGGAACAGGTTGCCCAGGGAGGTGGGGGAGTCACCATCCCTGAGGGTGTTTAAGGAAAGGTTAGATGTGGTACTTAGGGATGTGGTTTAGTGGGTAATAGGTGGTGGGGGGATGGTTGGACTAGATGATCCTTGAGGTCACTTCCAACCTTAATGATTCTATTCTATTCTATTTGTCTTTCTCTCCATCTTGCTGCTTTTAACTTCGAATGGATACCACGAAGCAAGTCTGAAGACAGCTTTCTCTGGGTTGCTGGGACTTATTACTCAGGCTGCTAGATCGAGGTTAAAGCTAGCTCCAGACAGTGTGCTGATTTCAGCTGGGACAGAGTTGATTTTCTTCATAGTAGCCAGTGTGGGGCTACATTTTGGATTTGTGCTGAAAACAGTGTTGATGACACTGCCAGTAGGAAACATTCCTGAATTTTCAACTAGGGGATGAGGAATATATCCTCAAATATTTCAACATCAACCAAGATCTTAATGCTGACTGGGAATCCTTTTACTATATGCTTGTTGTATAGCCTGAAATAAACTGACTAAAGGACACATATGTTGGAGAAGCAACTAGTTTAAAGTCCCAAATAAGACAGTAGCAAAGGCAGGATTAGGCTGCCTGTCTCCTGAGACTTGACCAGAGTCAACTTTTTCTCAGAGCAAAGCTGTGCTAAATCAACCCCAAACAAATAACAAATGTAAACCCCCTCTGGGCTGAGCTTTATTATCCCAATAACTTGCCTCCACCTTTGAATTCATATCCCACCATTCCAAAATAAAAGGTAGAGTACCCACCACAGAGGTAAAGAATAACTCCCAGGATTTGTCATTCTGTATTTGCTTTGCTTTGTTTTAACTATAACATTCTGCACACCAGTTTGTTTGATTGGGTCACTTTGCCCGATGAATTTTGTCTTCCTTCCAAACAGATGGTGTGAGCCTAGGAATGGTTTTAATAAAATTCTTTGTGTGATGGTTGTATGGCACTTATTTGGCAAATGTCACTCCACAGACACACTTTATTTAAGACGATACTGTAATGGCTTAAATCTCCTACCAGCTGCCACAAAATTAGAGCCACATTAATAACAGAAATTAGGAGTTCTGGTAATTCAGCTGGGAACTTGAGGAAAAAATTATAGGCATTTGGAAGATTTGCAGTGGGAAGGGACTGTGAAAGCATGCCCTAGCATTCGACAATAACATTAAAGCCTGAAAGTCTGAAATACATTGCCCTTTACTCTGAGCTGACCAACCAATGCAGGTGGTCTGTATTTTAATCCTGACAGCTTGGAAGGAATGGTGGTAAGTATGTATATCCTAGGTGAACATTACTCAATGAGCTATCAGCAGAACATTTTTGGAAATAAAGTGAAGTTTATGCTATAGAGGACTCTAACAAGAAGCACCTCTAAAATAGGAATTTCCTAACACCTGTAGATAAGGCTGCAAGATTGGAGACACAGCCACAGTTCTCACTAGGCCTGCTCTACTTCCCCACCCCCATTCCTATTAATAGATTAGCCTTTAAAACCAATCAAACACCTGGCCAGAGCAAGGTAAATCTTGCCATTACACATCCTGAATCACACAAAGAGAAAGTGCAGGCCAGAAAACAAAATACAACGCAGTGATCACAGCATAGCTGGGGAATGTAGTGAGAGATGTGCAGAACATCATGGGATATGGACAGCCTGGACTTCTGTTAGAAGAGGGACTACTTGGGCAGGCCAGAATGTAGGGATTAGTCCATGTAAAATCAGAATAATTCAAAGCAAGGACAGAAGAGTGCAAGTTCAGACACTGCTCTGGATGTTACTGGATATTATATTCAGACTAACTGCAGAGGCATTAAATTGTTTTAATGAGACATATTAATCTTCCCCCTCCACTTCCCTTGGTCTCTAAAATGCCCCAGACATCAGTGCATTTAGCAGGGCTTTGTACTGGATGTGAATGATGTGGATGATATGCTACAACAGTTAAAAGCAATCACAACAAACTTCCCCCATGGGTAAGGCAGTGCTACTCAGTTATTTTTACTATTATGGCCAACAGGAAAATTATATTTTCTTTTGGAATATGTGCCATTGGCTGTGGTCTGGGATGGGATATCACAGTAGATGTCACTGCTACTGTGATCTCTTATGGCAGCTCCTGTGTTCCAGAGTGTATGTGCATTATTTGATAGCTGCAAATGAACATATAAAAGTTAAGAGGCTTTTTGAAAATGATGTTTTTCAGCCTGCAATATTACATTAATTACACCACAGAGGTATGAGAAACTCTCATTAGTGTGATCACACTATAATGATGGATAAGGAAACCATTATAAGTAGAAGGGACTGAGTAGCCAGGATAATTAGGAGTTTTTCTGTTGAAAACAGTAATGGCAAGGAGGCAAAAGGAAAAAATAGTGTTAAATACAGACACAACTTTTAATATTACAAGAGAGGTCCTGAAAATGGGGCAGCTAATGGGAATATTCACTCAAAGAGCTCGTTATTATAAATCTGCATTAGTTTTTCACATCACTGCTGGATATAAAAATCAGTTTACAGACTGTAGAGAACCTAGTTTTTAACTGTCAGTCTGGAGAAAAATGCATCTATGTCAAACCAGATTCAACAGCCAACAAGTATGCTTGGCTAAAGGTCTCCTGATATTCAGAGCTGAACTAATGGCTATCGTTCTGACTAACAGGCCACTCTGTAGTTTTATTAGATCCTCTTCTGGGACCCAACACTGAGATGTGTTTTGGTGGGATTATATATATTGTTAATAATTTTGAAAAAAATGTAATAAGCAGCTGCTAGACAGCAAACATTTACAAAGCCCCAAAACTAAAAGTGAGGCTGGTCCAGCTGGTCACAGTAACAGCTGGATTTTCTGAGCCATCTATACATTAAAAACAGTTTAACAGTTCCATTGTGTTGTGACCCACTACTCACTCCAAAACATTACTGCCAGGAGCTAGCTTGTGATGTGTTATCAGAAAAGTAGTTAAAGCTCTCTAAATTGCAAATTAAACAAAATGGCACCTTTTTATTTGAATGAACAAACAAAATCTCAGTGGATTGCTTGCCCAATTTTTACAACAGTAGTATTTTTGAGAAAGAAAAGCAAAAAGACTCTGTCCAATTGCAAGTTTGCATCCACAGATTTGTGGTCCAACTTGGTGTATATCATTACCACATGGTACATGCGATTGCTGTGAAAGCATGATAGCCAATAAATTGAACAACTAAATTGCTTCACCAATTTACTTAAGACTCACGATGACACCTGCAGATCAGGTAACCAACCATGCAGAACTATTTGCACATGAAATTGGAGATATTGATATGTATAGTTTCACATGTAGATACTAAGAAGGAAAGCTAGGAAAACACAGCAGTGGTGGTTGGGTCACATAACAGTTCTCTTTAAAATGGTTCTTGTATTTGGGAATACTTGAAAAAAGTGTCTTGTAATAAAGTTGTATCATATAAGGATATGCATGTTCACATATGCATGCATGTACATCAGTACACATATATGCAGAAGCATGTATTTGCATATATATTATACATATTATCATGAGTAACTCCTGCCTAGCATCAAGATTTATCTGTATGTGATCAGCAATATATAACCATTAGAAGAGCAGGGAAGGACTTGAGTATTTGATTTGTGACTGCATGGAGATCTCCTTGGCTCTAATTGAGCAAATGCTGGTTCACTGGGCTTGACATTGTTCTTGTACTGGAATGAAGCTGAAATAACTATCAAGGTCAGATGACCTTTGCAAATATAAACAAGGAGAATTATGTCCTCTATTGAATAAAAAGCATGCAGGAGCACTCCTAAGATGCAAGCAAGGAAATTCATTAGGTTGGGGTATTGTCTTGTCTTCCCTAAAGGTTATCATTGTATCCAGATAAAGTTTCTACAGGAGTCGCAATTTTTAGAGGTTTTCATTTGGGGATTTCTATCTTGTTTGGTCTTATTTGTTCTAACTGCTACATGCCAAGTACTATAGCCAGGCAGCAGCTCAGATACATTCTGCTAAAACATCACCAGCCCTAATATATGGAGTTAAAGGATTTGTTTCCCCTCCCCTAGTGCCACCTGTTTATACAGAGGCCTCTGTCAGAAGATGCAATAGTAGTTTCAGCGCTGCACTTGGACCTCATGACAGGAGCTGAATAAACCTTCAACTGAAGACTAGACTCTTACACCAATAAACTGACACTGCCATCTGTTTCCTTGTCTTAAAAGCAGACAATGTGAGGACAGTAGAAGCAGCTGATTTTTTTTTTTAACTTTAAATGCATTGTATCACTTAGTAGTTTGTCAGGGAGTTGTTGTTTTTTTTTTTGAACCTTACTGTGCTTAGAACTGCAGAAGACAGTCAAACGAATATAATCATGATGATTAAATGCAAGTGTTGCTTTAGGTGTTACTAATGGAACTTGTGGTCCTGCTTTTTTAAACAGAAATTCAATTTGCTGTTCAATTTTCTATTAGAACATTTTCCCTTCTCCTGACTTTAATTTGTTTCTTGCTGCACAGAGTAGGAAAGAAAAACACTTGCTGCCTTGACTCCTACCTTACCTCTAAGCTACATGTTCTTCCATAACCTAATAGGGAAGAAAAACATCCTTTTAAATTGTTCTGGAGTACAGTATCTTACATTCCAAGGCACTCCACAAATCAAAGTGATCATGTTTCACCCACATTGAATTTACATCCCTGGTTTCATCAGAAGACTAATAAGATATTTGTTAGGTCTGTCAGGTTTCAGATTATCTGTCAGAGAGATTCTAGATCTGATACACTCAAAACATTCATGACCAGCTGTTCTGAATCCTCTAAAAATAGGAAATTATAAGATAAGAAAGGTATTGAAAGCCTTTTATAGAAAGATAAAGGGCTTTCAGAGCAATAGTTACATCTCAATGTTATAGGTCCACAGAACCTTCTTTATGCTAATATCTCTCATTGCTTTACAAAAATTTTGTAATTTTTGTAAAGCAATCTTACATCATGCAACAGACACAGGAAGAAAAAAAGCTGGGTCCCTCCAGCCTGACAGAGTAAATCTATCACTGACTTAATAAAAAGACTACAATGCAAAGTTAGTCCAGGAGCCCTGTTTAAAGACAATTCCAATCTGGGCAGTGCCTGCTTAAATTACTACTCCAAACTTCTGAACCTGAGGCATGCCGAATGAAGGTCTGTAGAGAAATTAAAGAGTGAAGTACTTAGACCAATCAATTTGTCAGAGAAGCACAACATACAGACAGGAAAGAGAACAGTGGAGATGTCTTAGTTCGTAATTTCTTCCTTGCTTCTGACATTACATTAATATCTACTACACTTTGGTTTCTTTAAGAGAAAAATCCACTCTTTTGCAAGACTTAATTATGAATCCCCATGCAGGTTCTTTTCACAGGAGTGTACTTTGGCCCTAGAGAATGCATTGCTAATGAAATATTCCAGGCTCCAGAGCCTCTAAACTCAATTTTGTGCCATGCATTTTCACTGAATTGATTGGTAATCCTGTTGACCAAGTCTAGGACACTAACATGGAGAATTAAATTACTGAAAACAGTTGAGTTCAGGAACACAAAAAAAATGGACTGAAGGAAATGAAGTTCTTCATGCTAAAAGCTGTTTAAAAGAACCATTTCTGTCACATAAGGATATTCTTCCCATTTATTTAAAGCATGAGCATAGTTTTCTGTCTGGACATCTCAGCATGTGTCTGTAATACACTTGGCTGCAGAAACTACTGTAAGAGTAACTGGAGTTGCACCAGCACAGGTAATAAGAGAAAATGGTGTGATTTAGAGCTCAAGCTGCACTGGAAAACTCTATTAAGGTCTTTAGCTTCATCTTAAAGTTGTTAACCCTCTCTTTGACAGTGTCTATACTGCTGTTATTACCTGTACTAACTCACATGAATCTGCCTGTTCACACTGCATCAAATCTTGGATGTATGTAAAGGGATTCAGAGAACTTATGCCCAAAGATCATGTTCTACAACCCAAGAGAAGCCAAGAGGATCAGTATTCTGCCCTAATAAATATCACTTCTAACTTTTCATGGGTGAACAGAAAAAGTCTGCTTTACAGCCAGCAATAGAGATGTCATTTTATGCGAGGAGCCTGATGCATGGGTACATACTATTGACACTCTTTTGAATTACTTCCACATTGGTTGTGTAAGACCTGTACACCACCTGGGGAAGTCTGAAATGGAGACCATCCCAAGCGTAAGAGCAACATATGTTCAGAATATCCAAAGTAAGTTAGTAAGGAACTGCAACTAGAGGATTGCAACAATGAGCAAGACAACCCAAACAGATTCATAGAATGGTTTGGAAGGGACTTGACAGATCTAGTTCCAACCCCTGGAACTAATTTTCAGCTTTTAGAATGCTCTGCAAGAAATGGATTTGCTTCATACAGAGCTACTGGACCTCACCTATATAATCTGTACCCTTCAGAAAAGGGCTGGTAAAGTATGCTATTTCGTTATCCTTTAGCTTGTGCTATACCCTCAGCTTTAGTCACCATGACATATTGATCCCTTGTACTTACAGCATCTAAAAATAGCAGAGGGTAAGCAGTCTCCCCTGGCACCAGAACCACACACCATTCTTTAGAGATGCCCAGGTTCTAAAATGTGATGATGTAATATTTTAACAGCCAATTAGCACCAATTAAAAAAGTAACATTTTGGTCGATTTTTACTGTTTTGGACTCAGCTCCTAGATTATGCTTATTTCTCCTCTCCTTATCCCCATTATCAGTCTCCCACAGCTTCCCAGCTGAATGCTAACCTGACTTTTCTGGTTTCAAATTCCACTGATCTAATTGTGCCCAAACAAAACACAGACTCATTAATAATTTTATGCACAATTAGTGTTAATCTTTTTGTCTCAGATCCTCAAAAATACTTATTTAGGACTTCCCCAGGTGCTGAGCAGGAATTAAACATAAAGCGTTCTCCAAAAGTCTGGCTAACTTAAAATTGTGATGTAGAAGTGTGTTTAGTTCTGCATCCATCCAAACTCATTAAGTGCCAGCAATGTTTTTTCACAGTGCTGTGCTGCTGATATTCCCAGGAGTTTGAAGGAATCTGTACTTCATATAAAATTTGAATAGAATTCACTGCTCCCTACATTGAATAGTCTTTACGTTCTTACCATGCTGGTCTTGTCTCTGACTTCTGCATCTTAAGGATACAATATGAAAGGTTCAAGAAGTATAACCACCAGCACTCAGAAGCTTTAAACCCAGGCATGCAAAATAATTAGAATCTGATTATTAAAAATTGCTAGACATGGTTAACAAATACTAATCATTAACAGCAAGCTGTCTGTAGGAGGAACATGGGTTTTTCTACTGCTGTTATGAATATGATCACCAATACAATATAATATTAAGTGCCTTCTTCCTCTTCAAGGGGAGATCTCATAAGAACCTCAGCCTGATATTTTTAATTAGTAAGGCCAAACTACCAGAAGTTTCTTCATGAGTACTACGCTGATTATATTGGCAGCTTAATGTACCTCCCAAAGTCACTCAAGGGCTTTCAACCATGTTGACAACATCTAGTACAAGCAAAAAATTGAACAAGACTGTTGAGCCACTACCTATTGGTTAATCATATTAAATAAAACCAATAAAATACATATTATTTTTAACACATAGCAGCACCATCTCATTGAGTTGCAGGCCTGAAATGCTTGTAACAAACTACAGGTTCCCAGAGAACACCAGCACCCCTGAATTAGCATTACTTGTTATGAAAACTGCAAAACGGTAATCATAAACTTTTTTAAATTACACAACAAAACAATTTCATAATCTAGATTCATACCTTCCTTCTCCATTTACATTTCTTTGTTAATGACACACTCATGTTTTAGAAAAGCAGCTTCAAAAACCAACCTCTTATGTCTTCTCCATCTTGTTTCCTTTTGTCAGCACACCACAAAGCCAGGAACTAAAGGAATCCCAGAGCTAGCAACAGGCACTTCCAGAGTGTCAGACCAAGACAAGGAAGCCAGCTTGTGGGCTGAGGCTCTGGATGAAACCCAGTGAGGGCAGCCAAGGTCAGACACAACCTTATGATGACAAGGCCCTCACATCAGCCTATGTGTGAAGAAGCCACAAACAACAAGAGCCATAGCCAGGCACAAAGACCAGACTAATAGTTCCAGGTCAAATTTATATAGGGTCAAGCTTAAATAGAGTTCCTGAGCACATGGTTGTGGCTGGAGGTCCCAGGTGTGGCTGATCGGAGCTATTAAGGCCCATTAGTGCCCTCAGGGTTCTGACAGCTTCATACATTAATTATTCCTAAACCATATTTGGTTATATATCTTGCCCATGACGTTGAGTGTTTTTTTTTCTATATTACTTCACTGAAGCCCTTTCAGGCTTGCATCTAGCAGTCACTCTAATATTGAAATGGCAGCATTCTTTATTTACAGGTGAACATTCCACTTGCTTATCAATTTACTCAAAGACAGAATAGTTCCAGCACACAACCGAACGGTTTTGTTAAGCAAGCTACGATAGTTTTGCTTTTCTACTTCTCACAGATATTGTAGCCTGTAGGTGAAATATCATAGGTAAAATATGTAGGTAAAATTATGTTAAGACACCCAGTTAAGCCTAGGGTTTAGCTAAACTTTTACTACTTCTATGCTCTTAATCTATCAGTCTCTTTACACGCACTGTCAGCAAAGTCCATTGAAGTTAATGAGGTAAATTCCACAGACACAGAAGAGATCTGAATCATGCTGTAAATTATTTACTACTGAATTATTATGGGCCTGAGTGTGGCTTAGTCTTTGCAAGGTAATTTGGAGGAGTAAATAATATTCCTGATTGACTTAACTATGGGCCAATACCAGGAGAAATAAACAGCCACTGCAAGAATCACTCAAAAATCCCGAGGCTTCCTCAAATCTCTGGAACCCCAATTTATCTAAATAAAATTACATATCTATGTCTGTAACCATCTTTAGTCACAATTCATCATCTGCTCCAAAGCAGGTATCTTAGAAGCTAATTTGCACAGCAAGAACCACTAGGGACATGTAGAACTCAGTTTCAGGACTTCACCTGTCAGCAGTTTATTGGCCCCATACACTCAAGCAAGTCAACACACTCAAAGTATAAGCCATACACAGGTGCCTTCCCTCTTTTCCCATCCATTCTCAGTCTTAATCTTAGTCATCACAAACACTTGTGCAGAGAGACCTTATTTTCAAGCACAAATTAGACCCTTTCTAAAATAAAATGCATGGGGAATAAGATGCACAGAATAAAAANAAAAAAAAACGCCACAAAAAAAAAAAAAAAAAAAAAAGGTAATTTCTGTCAGGCAGCTCTGAAAGCACCAGGATAATTCTCTGTGTCAAAAAAGAAATCAGCAGAAATTACATCCAGCAAATAACCTCTTATCTCCAACAACAGACCCAGTGCTTGGAGAACACCAGTGGAATCAGGTCAGTCAACCCATACACATTCCTATAACTGGACAGTATTCTTTCACTACACAGTGCACTGCACTCTCACAACCTCTTGCTGCCACTTTCAGCTCATGGGGGATGTCATGGAAGGGCATATGAGCCGAGGGAAGAAAACAGAGAAAAGCTGCCAGACCAGCAAATGCACCCAGATCTCCATACTCTCTTAGCTCCATTTTGTATGAAGTGTAGAGTGTAAGGTATAGGACTACAAAATTGTCTGAAGAATTCCTGAAAAAGATCCCCAAACACATAAGAATGACCTGTTCCACCCTTCATTATGCTGTGATTTATTTACTTCTGGTCATATTTTCTCTCATCATAATTTAGATAATTTCCACCATTTCCCCCCTTCCTCTTGTTCTGTGATTCTTTGGCTCTTTTACCCTTCAAAGAATATCTCACTCACTCTTGGCTGAGTGTGGTAGTACATCTGGAACTAGCCACTTCCTGTAAATGCAAAGAATGGGCAAATTACAACTTTGGTATGGTATATAATTCATACCTTCCAAATTATGTGTGAAATACACCTTAGAGCTGAATATTTATTAATGAATATAAACAACATGAAATCATATAATCATATTTTATCGTATTAACTTTCTGTAATCACCAGGATTGGTAATAATAACAATTATAAAAGTCTTTTATGCACAAAGTTAAAAGTTTTATGAGAAAATATCATGGCTTTCTAGCCACTACGAAGGATCTATTTGAGATTATTTTATTGACTTACTCTAGCAGAAACAGGAGTCACTGTGATTTCTTCTCCTAGGTACTGTATATTCATCTAATAAAGAAATAAAACCAAATGTATGGCAGCAAATGGAAGTATTTACACCTCTCTTTTATGAGTGGCAAATGAGATAGATGATGAAATCTCTTTTAAGCTATAGGCAAAATTCCATTACAGTTTTGCAGAAACAGAATTTCGCCTGTGGATGTGTAGGTGTCAGAAGCCACATACTATATGATGACAGAAAAGAGACCTAAATTCAGAGCCCCTAAATTTTGGACTATTTAATTAATCATAATTCTATCTACACACTTTGATACGTAGGAAATAGTTACCGGTTTATTATGAACTAAATAGAAGCCATATATTCCTGTAGGGAACTGAAAAATCAATAAATACCATCACTGTTTATCCAGATATGTCTGGTGCTAGGTTCAAAAGAGAAGCCAAAATTTTGATATCTTAATGTCAAAACCTGAGAGAAGCCACCTCCTAAGTTCACAGAATATATCCTTTGTGATTAAACAGATATGTGATGCTGTTGTGCAGTGTACTGAAATTGAACAGTCAATGTTACTGACTTGTGGACTCATGGCAGTTTGAAGTTTAAAGACAATATTTTATAAAAATCCTTGGGAAAACAGTAACATGGATACTAGCGATAGAAGTTCATTGGACCTGTGCTTGTGGGTACAGATTTCAGAGCTTTCTTATTTTCCTTATTAGCTGTGTTTGATGTTATGAGACCACAGAGTGATTAATTTTCTGGATAGTAATTCAAGTTTTTTATATTTAAGTATCTCTGCCCATATGCAGCCACATCTGTGAAAAAAGAAATAGCAGGTGTTTCATTTTTATGGTTTCCTTCTGTTTATTCTTGACAAGTCCATTTGTTATTCTAAAACAAAATGAGTAATCTCTGAGCCCATTTGATTTGGAATAGAGTGCCCTGTCTGTTTACTGTCATTAGTATTCCCATTGCAATAGTCTGGCCATTACATAACTAGATACATTTAGCTAGCGAGAATAAAAATGTTCTGTGCGCCATTTGACTTGATCCATGAAAGAACAAACCTATTAGACCAATATTGCTCCATTTTATTAGTTTTCATAGAACCAATTTTAAATCAAATGTTGTTCTTTCTGCAATCTCACAGAATCACTGCATTGTGTTTGGGAGGCACCTTCGGAGATCATCTAGTTGAAAGCCCTCTGCTCAAAGCAGGGACAACTAGAGCAGGTTGTTCAGGGGCACATTCAGTCAAGTTTGCGAGTCTCCAAGGATGGAGGTTCTACAGTCTCTCTGGGGGTCTTTTCACCACATTCACAGTAAAAATGTTTTCTCATTTGAACTTGTGTCTGTCACCTGTCATCCTGTTAGTGGGCACCACTGAAAAGAGTCTGCCTCCACCTTCTTTACTCCCTTCTAACAAGTATTTGTACACATTGATAAGATCTCCCCGACCCTTCTCTTTTTGAGGCTGAGCAGTTTCAGTCTCCCTTCGCATCTCTTACTTGTAATGGAGGTCATACACCACTCTATAGACAAGCTGTTGGAAAACAGAAGCTCACTGGATGCCATATGAGGGAACAAGCAGGGCAAGCATTGGCTGTCATCTAGCCAAGAGGAGAAGAGAGATAAGACTGAACTATTTCCATGTTCCATCCTTTACAGCAATGCCTTTCAGGATCCATGCTGGAGGGGACTGCAGCCCAAGGAGGACACCCATGCTGGAGCAGATATTACTGGAGAGACTGCAGCCTCTGGAGGACCAATGAATGAGCAGCTGTTTTGCCCATGGCTGTAACTGGTAGGTGATACCACTCTTGTTCTTGTGTTCTTCTTGTAGGGTGTGAGAGAGATGCTGTGCGGGTGCTTGGCTGCCAGCCAGGGCCAAACCAAAACAGTGCCAGCGACTGGTGATACAAAGTACACAGATGCTTTCATCTTCTGCCATTTGGAGCCACACAAAGATGCTCCTTTTAGAGGTAGCATTGGTCACAGAGTTTCTCTATGCCCTTACGCATGTCTCTATGGAGGTTGTTGGATTTAGTTTTCAGTACTGTGATCTTCTGGTTGGCTCAGTGCCTTTGAAATGCTATCAGTTCCATCATCAGGTCTTGAATATGCAGCTGTCAATACAGAAAGTTTGTCATTGGTTTGGACGCTATTAAGAGAAAAGTCTTGTGCTATTTTTGAAGCCAGAGTTTTAGTTCTTCTTTTTGGTCCTGTTTCCTGTGACATCCTTTTAGATCAATTAGGGTTAAAAATAGGATGTGGAATTATGTTTCAAAATAGCTCACATTCCAATTTTATTAAAGTCCTTTGCTCTATAAATAGTCTTTTAAAACTGAAATATCACTTAAAGTCTTTAAACTACAGGGAAAAAAATACTTAAAAGAAACAATTGTCTTTTTTTTTCTTATCAACCAGTGGTGAAGTAAAGCCTGTCCTTATCATTTTGTTAAGATGTTTCCTAAGCATTGCCAGATAATTAGTAGTTTTCCAGCTAATCTCCATATTTTTAAACTTCAAATAGCTTGTTATTCCAGAAAACAATTGCTGATTGTCTAAAAAATTGCTATATTTTGCCTACAACATCTCAGTATTCACAATATCAGCCAATTGCTGATAACAAAATAACCAGCAAATTTTTGTATAGAAATTTTCCAGTAAGTAGAGAATACTGTATAAGTCAACATTTTTTGCAAATGATTATACAAGTTACATATTCAAACAGCAACAAGATATTCGTCTTCAAAATGGCAATCTTGGTTAGAAGGAATAAACATCTTCTGTAAAACATTTCTTAGTGAAGTCATGTCCTCAAATTTTAAAGCACAAACATTTTAGACAGTTTACACAGGAAATCAGTTTTATTAAATGTTTGCCAGTGGTTCTTTGTTCAGGTTTAAACTACAGGCCTTTCTCTTTACAACAGTGAAAAAGGGATCTTTTATGGCGTATTTTACAGGTCCAATAAGACATACCACTCTTTTTTTATTGTTAGGGAACAATCTGACGGTCCTTCATAGAAAATCTTAGCTCCTTCTCTTCCTTTCCCTTCTCTTTTTTTCTGATAGGGATCATCTCTTTACTGGATGAGAGCCTTACATAAAAAGTTGAAGACATGGAACTGGGCTTGTTTGCTTCTTTTGACAGGAATAGTGTGGCACTTTACAATTTTGTGAAAAGATAGATGTCAATACTGAAAGACAAAGTCTTGTCTGGCAGGACATCTTGCATGGATCTTCCTAGGCATTGTTCTATTTTGTACTGAACCAGGTAAGCCTCATTCTAGGGAAGAGTGCCTCTGAGAGAGACAGGCGCCTGTGGGTGGGATGGGCCCATTTGTAAGATTCAACAAATTCACAACAACTGTTGCGTCAGGGGAGGTTTAGGTTGGATATTAGGAAAAACTTCTTCACGGAAAGAGTAGTGAGGCGTTGGAACGAGCTGCGCAGAGAGGTGGTTGAATCGCCATCCCCGGAGACGTTCAAAAAACATGTAGACATGGCACTCCAGAACATGATCTAATAGGCATGGTTGTGTTAGGTTGGACTTGATGATCTCGGAGGTCCTTTCCAACCTTAGTGATTCTATGATTCTATTGAGCAGCCTGAAAAAGCCTCTCGCACCAAGTTTTCTCCTCTAATGTTTGTTACTTTACCTGCTGATATATTAAACCTCCAATTTTACATTACAAATCCAAGACCTCATTAGTTACTAACCAGAAATGTTGTATGGGAAATTGAAGCAATAGCTGATAAGCAAAGTAAAAAGCAAATACAGAACATGCACCTAAAACTACAATACTCCCGAAATCAGAAGACCAACAGATGAGCTCCAAAATATAATTTTGTGTCTTTGTCCCAGGCACTGCTGCTATCAAATACGGGCAAAACCTGCATCTTGCGTACAGCTGGGTTAGAGGCACCTATGAGTTTATTGAGGAAGTAAAAGCCACTTACCAGTCTGCACTGAGAGAACTCAAAGTACATTGCATGCCAAGAAAGAATGGCACTTCTTGAGAGACACCAGAACTCAAAAACAGTAGAGAAACTTCTGGTATAGCTCTGAGGATTTTCAAGTCAAATATACCACTTTGGAAAGCTAGTAGAATGCCTAGTGAGGAGTCAAATCTCCAAAATTAAGAAAGAGTGAATTACATACCTAACTTTGATGCAGGCAGAAATCAGATTTAACAACAAAACAGATTCCAAATTCATTTTCCCAGATTTATTCTCTACTTCTGTAACCCCTTTATTACATGTGAAATAATAATGTGGTTCATAAGTAATTCACAAAATATCTAAATAGCATTGCAAATCATACTAAATATTTAATTTCCTTTCAATATATCATGAACAACAGAGTAAAGAAATTTAAGCCAAATTAACAGTTTAGAACTGCAACTCATATCAAACATGGCTACCGAGAGTAACATTTTCTTTGCTATAAAATCCTGTTTTTCTTATTTGAACACTGGCCATCCTTGTGACAGATACAGAAGATATCCTTGAAATGCCTTCAATTAGATAATATGTTTTGGACAGAACCATAGAAGCAACAGCCATGGAAATACTGTTTGTTTTCTCAAGTCAGTAAAGACGAAGACAAGTTTGCAAGAACTTGGCAATTACTAGAATATATTGTACTGGTTTACCTCAGTACGTGGAAATGCATACAGTTATGCAAGAAACTACCATCATGCAGTGTCGATGCCTCATTTGTAGCATGACATGATAATGCAACATATCTACAATTTTGTTCTTACCTTACTTACACATATATATGTATATACAATTATATACAACTTTGGCCCTCAAGAAGAAAAACACTCTCCATAACCATTCTATGTATGCATGCATGTGGTCAAGTATAAATATCCTGGATGATCCGAAGGATTTTTGCTAGTTTGAAGTTAGCTTTCAATTGGGAATGATCACCAGGAAAAAGTTATTTTACCTTCCTAGAGATGTCAGCCAAGGTCAGTGTACCAGACTGTTATGGGGTCAGAATCACAAAACTTTCTTCTTGGCTAAGAAAACAATTAAATATAACAAGCAGAGAGAAGAAATGAGATATATAGTGTAGCGAGAAGGAAAACTGCCTGACCAAGAATACGAACTCTGAAATATGACCAGTAGTCTAACCTGACAAACTCTTATCTGGGGCCTAGACCTGTGGCTGATCAGACAACTGAATGAGAGAGCTGCATGAAGGGTTGTACCATGACACTGTTTGGGCAAGCAATTCCAGTTCCTTGCTGCAAGGAACTGAACTGCATGGTTGCTATGCTGTATAAATACCACAGGATTGAAAGTTTCAGTCAGAAGTAGGTCTCCCAAACCCATCCTACGTTCTGTGAGTAAGCACAAAGAGAGACAACGCAGGGTATAACCACCGGTTAGTATTTTCCTCTATACAGAGGCTGCTGTCTTTGCTGCATAAAGTTTTGAGTGCAACTACTAGAAAATGATGCTAATTTTGACAATTTTCTGTTGAAATTTTGAGCATTGATGGCAACATTATGGTTTCTTGTTTTGTTTAGTTGGTTTTTTTTGTTTTGGTTTTGGTTTGTTGGTTTTTTTGTGGGTTTGGGGGGGTTGTTTTTTGTTTGGTTGGTTTGGGTTCTTTGTTTTGGTTTGGTTTGGGTTTTTCTTCCAATGCCATTTCAACAAATTATCAGCACTGAGCTGGAGATATAAAATCTTGAGTTCTGCAGTGAACACTGTGATAGTAAAGTTTATAATGAAGTATTCAGAAAGGAAAACCTTTCAAACTTTCAAAAAAAAATTGAAGTGTGACTTTTTTTGCCACATTAGCTTGTTCTACAAACAATCTTTTTGTGTGGGGACATATTTCCATGTGGCTGAACCCGTTTTGATACAGAACACTTGTTCACTACAACTTTCCTGACAAGCCAATTGCTTTTCCCTTTATCCTCAAAAACTCAGTGTAAGTTCTGCAGATAATACAAATGACCCTTGTTAACAGTCCATCTAGTTAAGATGTGATGATAGCAGGCATATAATGCAATGAAGCAAATGTTGCTAATTTCTACAGAAATGTGTGGTAATGGCACTGAAAATTCTGCCTTAGGCTCTCACTGTGTTAGGCAGAATACATTGAAAAGAAACAGCAATATGTTTTATGAGCCACAGACAAATTAAAAAGGTAGAGTTTTGATCAAGTTTTTACAGCATTTTCACAATTCCTTGGAAAAACAAGCACACTTGTTAACTTCTATCACCGTTCATACTCTTGTCCAACATTTTGAGATGGCTTGAACATTGTTTCATAAAACATAGCTGCTCTTTTAAAAATTGGCTCTGGTCCTAGTCATAGCAAACTATGGCAATGAATGATAATATAAAACGTATTTTGACTTACAGCTTTATATTACATAGTTATACAAAGAAATTATTACATTAACTTCACCTTTTAGAAGGATGTTTTTAAATATACTTATATCTTTAATGTGTTTGTACACATTTCTATATTTCAATCCGAAATGCAGATATTGATACTTCTAATTTCTTTTAAATTCAGTAGCCATTAAAATGTAGCATAGTGTCCTTTATGTGAATAGACATTTCTATCTTACAAATGCTATGGTCATTCATACATACGCTTACAACCATTACAGGGAATGGTTCGTGAGCTTCAAAACTAGAAGTTTTAAAGAAGTTAGAAAGGGTCTCTGTGGGCACAAGGAGATTAGCTTTTAAGGATTTTAGGGTATGCATGTGAGCCCAGCTGTATTTAAGAAAAGCAGATCATAATCCTAAGAACAAAAAGGAATGTTGCTCTGTTTGTTGGATGCTGAAGAAGGAGATCACCTTCAGATGCACTTATTGTAGCTGTTTTACAGTGGTGGGTTTGGGATAGATGCAGCTGCAGATTCAGCAGCTACTTTATTGAATCCTGTGTAATGAGTTAAATGCAGCAAACATTTGGAAGAGTTAAAAGAACTTAAATGTCCCTGGGCTTGTAGAACTTGCACTAATTTAGCAGAAGGAACTTCATGCAAACTTTCTTAAGTGTATTCATAACCACATCCCTCAATATTCCCATTCTCCTCTAGATACTGTGCTTAAAAGAAATAAGGACTGTGTCCCACATTAACATCCTCTTCACAACTGACTTCTTTCCTATGTTCCACTTCACCGAGCGCTTCCTCAGTAGTGCTGGCCTCCGGAAAGTTTCATGCTGACTTGCTGTCTTTCTTCTTGGTTTTGTGACCTGCCGTTCCAAGCTTGTCAGTCACTCATTCAGCAGCAGCTCAGATCAATGTGAATGAGCCTGGCAAGAAATTTTCTATAATGGTAAGTCAGGCAAAATAGGGAGCTACAAAAGAAAGCAAGGAGAAGGATTCTTTGAAGTCTTCAAGTTTTGATCTTCTGTGACTTTCAACAGGGAAGGTAGAGTTGGGAGCAGTGTAAGACTTGTTATAATTGCTCAACATAAATGTTCCCTTAAAGAGTCTGACACAGTACATTAGGGGTCGAACCCAAGTCAAATAATGTCAATGAGAACCCTTTAGTTGACCTTCAGTAGTGCTTGGATTATTCTTTTGCCAAAGAAAATGTTTCCTTGCTTGGTTTGCAGAGATCTACTTCAACAACAGTAGTTTGAAAAGTATCTGGAGATGACAAAGGAATACATTTAACTGCCCTTCTTATGCTAAAGAGTATTTCACTGATGATAGCAGCTGTTGTTCAGTTATGTTTAATGTTGTTGATAAGTATGAGTTGATTTCGAAATATCACTACATGTCATTCATCTGCACACAAAATGTATAAAAGGGTGGGAAGCAGGGACATTTTATTTATCCTACTGTATACCATTGAAGTGACACTGACTGCATTGGCAGCTCTCCTTTTTAGTATAGATCCTGAGGGATGCCTGCAGAATCTGCATTTTTTTGTGATCATCTCTTCTTCCATTTTATTTCCTTGGATTTACTGTATACAGGAGTAACGAGTAACCAGCAATAAACATCTTTTGAGGCATTTTGTTAATTTAACATTGAAACACAGTTAATCAGTCTGGCTTGTCATTATTTTGGGAAGGAGTTCATCACACCAATACTTTTCTCAAACTGTCCTGAGCTGTTTCTAAGTGACCACACAACACTCTGCAAAAGAAGCCACTCTTAACAAAATGAGAGCTGCAGAAAATATATGCAAGTTGCACAGTCGAACATTTTTTAGCAATGTTTCTCACCTGATGCTTGCAGTAATTAGACTGTACTTTAGCCTAAGGGGAGAAGAAAAGATATTTTGAGAAAAAGACACTCAGCTAACCAATATTTTATCCACAGCCTTCCTTTCACCAAGGATTAAATAGACTGCAAGGGTTTGGGGTTTTTTTCCTCTAAAAACGGCTGACAGCTGACTTCCTGTTATGCAAACTCTGTACTCTTACTAGACGAGGGTGCCACTGGCAAACAGGGAGTAAATCTATGCCATATGTTCTTTTTCTGTAACATAACTGCTGCACTGGAACCACCTGATCATAAATGTCTAGGTGTACTAAAGATCAGATTCAGAAGAATCAAAAAAATGCCACTAACAAGGATCCTTGACAGGTGACTGCAGTCGTGACTTTCTAGGATAACCAGAAAGTTATTCAACTTAGAGGAAAGAGTAATAAGGCACCTGATGATGACATCCAACTGAGTTATCGGTAGAGTTGCACAGACGTAGAAATTCAAAAACTCATTTACTCTTCAGCAGGGTGCTTTGCCTTACAACTTGTTTTTCCACAAAGCATACCATCTCCAAAGCTTAATAAGACTGAATAGTACAGAAGTATCTGCAAACCATGGCAAAATTAGGCATAAGAAAAGGCAAAGCTAACACTCACATGATGGTATGCAGTGTGAGGTCTCATTGCTGATTCTGGGTCTGATTACTCACTTCAGGTTTATATATGAAATCATGTTGGTGGAAAACTAAAGCAACACAGTGGAAAATCAGGCTCGTAGTGTTTAGGCAGGCTGGAAAAAGAGAGGATGCTGCAAGGCTGACCAGAACTAAAGCAGCCATCCTACAGTTCTAGAGCTGGAGTTCCCACTATTTTTCTATAGTGCATCTTGTGAATGTCTTTTGATCATATCAAGAATATTTTGCTTGTTCCAGCTGTTTACTTCTTCATTGCATTTAACACAAGCACAGTGATTTTCCATTTTGCTGACAACCGGAAGAGAGCAAACTGACCAGTTTATTCTTTGAGTAGTGGGTGAGACTCAATACAATGTTTGACTGACATCACTGACCAGTTCATCACAACTGTGCCATAGTTTTCAGCAAGAAAATCATCATCAATAACTACTCTTTTCAAGCACTAGGCACATTTTTTTTTATATTTCCATAGACAGAGTGTTTCAGTACTTCCTCAGCCATGAAAAAAGTATGAACTGTAACAGGTATCATAGGGCTTAAGCCCTGCACAAGTCAGTGGAAATATGACTTCTTTTGGCCTCTTGAACGCTAGTGAAATTTCAGACCACTGATAAGGGGAAGAACCTCAGATGATTTAAAACCAGCAGGGTTCCACCTACCCCAAAAAAGTTTGATTTACACTGATTTAAATTCTGATTCATAGAGTTTTGATATGATCTCTACTCTCCCTTTGTGCTCTTCTCCCAGCTGCTTACAAGTGATTGCCCAGGATAATAAAGTTGTTGATATTTTCTATCATTACATAGAATCATAGAATGGTTATGATTGGAAGGGAACTCAAAGACCATCTAGTTCCAACCCCACTGCCGTGGGCAGGGACACCCTCCACCAGACCAGGCTGCCCAAAGCCCCATCCCACCTGGCCTTGAACACTGCCAGGGATGTGGCCTCCACAGCTTCTCTGGTCACCCTGTTCCAGCACTTCACCAGCGTCACATGCCTGAACTACAGTGAGTGTGTAGCCAGTAATGGGCTCAGTCTGGTTTACAAAGTGAAGTTCTTAATTTGTAATAATCCTGAATGGAAAAAACCCAGTCGGCCTAAGAAGGTTACAATAGCTTCAATTTCATCTACCTCAAGTTCCTTCCTTGAAGACTCAGCTTTACTTTTGTGATTTGTGTGAAGTCTACAGAGTACCTGCTCTCATAATCAAATGCCATTGTTTTCCTCCTAAAAGTTAATGCTGCAGTCAGCATAAAGTGCAAATGCGATTTCTTTTTTGTGTTCTTCCTTTTTTAAATAAAAAAGTCATCTAAACATCTGGCTGTTTCAGAAGCACAAGGGAAAGATAAACACAACTAAGATGTAGTCCAGCATTACCCCTGTAAATGTCAGGTTATTTCCCCAATTAACCTGAAGTGCAAAACCATCTTTTAAGTTCCATATACAGTACGCTTCTGTTTTGCTGAATCGTTTAAATGGTCAAGTAGCAGTAAGTGGACTAAAGAATGGAGCACAGCAGGGGATAAAAACTGAAACATCATTGAGCTGTCACTTTAAATCCTAAGAACGACCTGTATGTCAGGCTTCAGTCTGGGTGAATAGTATCCTTATGATGAAAATCTCAGAGAATTTATGTAAGACTACTCACACTGATGCTACTAAATAATAAAATCATGGCCACAACCCCTCAGATCACAGATCCTGTTGTGAAAATGAAAAATTTAACAGTTGAGGGAGAAGACATAACCATTAGCAGTCTGAGGTGATTCTAAAATTGTCAATAGATAAATAACAGCCTTTTTTTATATTTATTCTATCATGGAAAGTTGTATTTTCAAGGTGGTAATGAGGGCTAGAAACTCAGAAGTGATAGTTAAAACTTTCATAGAAATCACCTGACTCCAGAAGCTGGAACCTGAATAAAAATAACTGCTCAGGCTTTTATTACAAATCTGAAGAGAGCTGGCAACAGTGAATGCAGTGAGACAAGGAATATGGCAAACTGGAAGCAAGTGGCAGGTCTGAGGTGGTACCTGCATCATGAGAACTAGTCAGAGCTACGGGTAAGATTATTGTAGCCAAAATGAGAGGGGTGAGTTTGAGAGGGAAATTTCTTGAGTTTCACTTTCTGTCCACGTACAAATTCAGAGGTTTCTCTGGATTTTGATAACACATGTAAAAACAGAAATAGCAGTGGCTTGTATATTCTCTGCTAGAGATAGTCAAAAGATTTTTATGAAGATATTCTGGTACTGAAACTATTTTTGGCATATCTTTAGAGTTTAAAGAAAAAAGTATGTATATAATCTCCACATTCACCACAAATTAAATGCATTTAATTTTTTTGTTGGCTTGCTTTTAAATTGGGAAAAATACTTGATTCTGTGTTTCATGTTTGGGTATCTAATAAAACGCCTAGTCAGGATTTTATGAAGTTTTCCAAAAAAGGACAACACGTGTGGGTAAAAAACAAGTGTGAGAAACTTCGTCCCAGAGGACAACTATGCTACAATTTTAAGTGCCTGAAAGCAGGGGCCTGTTTGATCAACCGTAAGGACAGTGATATTGCCACAATGTGTTATGTCAACCAGCAGGAGGAAGGCAATGAAGATGGCTTTTATCATGCAGATGGAGAGTGATTTCTGGATAGCTGAGAATGAAATCTAGTTTGATTGTCTCAGGACAGAACTGTTTTTATTTTAAAACAAAAGACAGGATCAAATTTTATTTTTTTTTATTTTAAAGGATAAAAACAGTGGGGGATTTTTAATGTGCAATACAAATGACTTGCCATTCTTCTGATCTTCATGTGCATTTTTCCCCCTTCCTCTAAAACATATAAAAATCATCTAGTTATTTTCATGTCTCAGTAAATGAAATTTAAGCACTTCATTTTTTTACAACTCAGATGAACCATCCCATTGTAAATTTCAAGAGGATATGAACCCAAATAAACAATGCAACAAGAAAACTGTAACAGAGCTGCTTCATTTCAAATTGGGATAGACCTTCTTCAGGTCAAGGCAACCAAATCAATTACCATACAAAGCTACTGAGGGTAGCTTTCAAATTTAGTTTGAAACCTAACATCCCACATACATCAATGAATTTATCCACACCAACATCCACCATAGAAATCTACAACAGGTATTGTTCTTTCCCTTTGAGCAGTGCAAAGTGATGCAAAGGGATCACATTGACTCAGTCTAGAAAATCCAGGTGTATGTATATCAATTAACAAACCTTCAGTAGAGCTTGTCCTCTAATCAGGAAGCTTTTATGATACACACAGGAAATTACCTCAAATTTCTTCACTTTCATATATAAGGAATACAGTCTTATTTCAGGTCTATTCTTTCACCTAATCCAATAGACTAAAATGTCCGTGTCAATTATCTTTTAAAGCTTATTAGTGGTAGCGTGGATTTACCAGAAACTTGCTAGAAGTATCCTATCAAGGAAATAAGGTAAATGGATTCAGAGGAGAGGCATTTTTTATTGTGATTATTATTCAAACTCTTTACAAATCACAACTTTTTCTTTAAACAAATTATCTCAATTCCAGTTTAACCTAGAGTTCGTGGGCAAACGTCTGAAGTACTTTAGGTAACTGAAAAGATTGAAAACACTCTATGTTACATATGATACATAAAGTAAGTCCAGTTTGTAACTGAAACACCACATAACACTTGTATTGATTCTCTAGGCAGGTCTGAAGGAAAAAACTGATTGTCTTTATGCACCTGTTTTTCTTTTTGTCAGACACTTACTAAAGTAGTTTTCAGCATCCACAAATGTACCTGGTGGATCCACTGATCACCAAAATATTTAATATAATGCCCTTCCAGCCAAGCAACATGCAATACGGTATCAGTAACAGTGGTTGGATTTCAAACTTGGTAAAAGCACTTTTACCTTGAGTTTCTGGCCTGACTGTATTGACAGTTTTCTTGGGTAAAGTTACAGAAGCTCATAAGAATTTAACTTTTTTAATTACTTTAAATTTTAAACACGTTTATATAATTACCAATTTTTTTAACAGCCCAAGAATCAAATTTTTTTGGCCCCAGATGATCATGAAAACTCCTTCACTGTAACAATAAATTCTCTATAGGTTCCTTATAGCTAGATTGTTACTTTTCAATGTTTTGTGGGGTTTTTTTCCAGAGTTGAATCTGCTTTGATTTTATTTTTTTTTTAATGTGATAGATACTTTAATTTCCTCTCTCTTTTTAATTTAAATTTAATTAAAATCTGGCCTCACTGACTTTCACTTTCAGGTCTTGAGTTGTCTCTGTGTTTACCCTCCAAGTGTTTCCAGTACCTTGAGCACATTAGGAATATTAAGCAGTTAATCAAGTGTAAAAAACATTAATTTGTTCTCTAGTGTCTTTCATCAATCTTTTTTTTTTCTTTTTAATCAGAAGAATATCCAACAACTAAGCCCACAGATTCCACAGCAAGCATTTCATCAACAAGCACTGATATTTCACTGCACCCATGATTGTGAAATAAATCTCTGCTGACATAAGTGAATGGTCTTCCGTACAGGAATCATCCCAGCCCCAGTGCAATCACCAAGATTCTCTCATACAGGTTTTAAAGTAAGTCAAACTATATGTGTGTGTGTGTGTATAGAACAAGCTGATTCTTTTAAGTCACATTAAATTCTCTACACTATTCCTAAAAGCCAAACGCAATTCAGCATGCCATAAGGTCTACCAGACTCCATGAAATGTCTAGTTTCTGAAGCCTGTGTCAGAATCGCTACCTGTCCTATTTCTGCCAGTGAACCAAGGCTCGCCCTTTTGTGGGCCAGGTTTCTAGAATTTGTTCAACTAACTGGCCGGTGCAAACCCCATTTTACATGGTAGAACAGATCTAATATCCTGGCACAAACAACAAAGTTACTAAAAGAGGCAGAGACCTTTCAGAGATTGAATTGTGCTGATATGTTTTTTTTTATTGTCGTCATTGCTGCCACTGGCCCAAAACATACAGAATCTGGTCCAGAAACAGCACAACTTCGAGTTTCGAACACCTCTTACTTCTGGAACTGCTTTATGCTAATGTAAGCATACTAATTCCTGGCACAAGGCTGGTTTGTCCTCAGGTATCAGCAATACTAACCAGCTCTGGCTAATGTTCGTTTATTAATCTTCGCATTAGAATTAATTTTGACTCCAGAATAACAAGAATTTTAATTTGGGAAGAAACACTATTTTATGAGCTACAGTGGAGCTATGCCTTTTGAAATCCCTAATCTAGGCATATATAACTTTGTGCAAAAGTTGTAAAATGAATACAACGATTATTATATTACGAATAAGAAGCCTCAGCTTGCAGTGATTGTTTTCCACACAATGAAAACAAAGAAATATTCTTTTACTTTTTCCCATATCCCACTGAATGAAATACACCTGTTTTAAGCCACTATTTTGATCACAAATCTTCAGTGTGGGGCAAGGTGGAAATGTAATCGACACACAAACTATACAAGCTTCTGAGCAAAATCTCAGGTTCTGAATTAACAAAGATACAGGATCCAGTCACTGAAACTAAAAGAAAATGTATCAAACTGTTTGTGCTGAAGTCCTTTATCCCTTTCTGAGCAACTAATACAAACTTCTTCCAGTTCCTTGATATACCTAAAACACTTCTAGAACTGTTTGGAAATGGTTTCTGTTCTTGTCTCTAAATATAAATAGTTTTTGTCTTTTCTGGGAAACCTTATAAATCTGACTCAGTTTGCACTTTTCTGATGAAAGTATGAAAATCTAGTTATAATTTTTGTTTATTATTTTTCTCCTTTATCTTGGAAGTGTGGGACAAAACCGAGGTAGATAATTCCCATCAGGAATCTTATACTTACTAGTAGATCTCAGGATAGAATTTATTAAGAAATACAATCTATGTCAAGAAAAATACTTGGAAGTAGAACCCACTATAAAATTCTGATGAGCAGAATGTGCTTTTATAAAGATTCATTGGATAGCTATTTAGCGGTGAATTCAGAGTGACTAAAGTGATAATAGAGCTATTTCTTTTTTCTTTGTTTAGTTAATAATGCAGCACCACATATAAGCAAATGCTAACATATAGCTTTAAGTTTCACTTTTGAAAGTAGGAAATATTAGCCTTTATCCCCATAGAAAAGTCATGATGTAGTCTTGTAGATGAGTCTTGCAGCACACAAAGTGGTTCTGCAACTCTGGCGAGTTTACTAGTTCGAGGTAAAGTAATCCTACCGCTATCTCAAAGACAAGTGAGCAGCGTGCGAACTGGTTCATGAATAACGCAACTGCCAGGTCTAAGGCACGCTGGTTGGCCTTAAAGCACTAGGTTGTACGCTACAGGAGAGCAGGAATTTCTTTCTGAGCAGCTTACCTGACTACAAAAGCAGTAGGTCAAACAGTTAAGTGGAACAATCCCATCAGATCTGCCAATACAAATTGTTCTTCTTCATGAATCAGAGCCTGAGGTATGTGTAGGAAGGAAGATAGGGCAAAACACTAACACACTATAAATTCCTGCCTGCACGTACTGCACAATGACACATGTAGACAAGCCCTTAAGGGTAAGGAAAATACCCAACAACAAAGAAATATAAAAAATCTGAAATATGTCTGTACCTTCATGAAATACAGAATTTCATCTTACACTTGTCAATTTACTTAGTAGACTTTCTTACTCTTACTGCATTTTTATGTAATATTGTATGCAATATGTTATAATAAGCACACACACATCAACTCTCTCCAGACTTGCCTGTTTGCAGTCATAGAATAATGTAAGCTGGAAGGGAACTCTGGAACATGACTGGTCTATTGCCATGTTCAGAGCAGAGTTAACCTAAAAGTAAGATTGGGTTGCATAGGCTTTTCAAGACAAGTTTCAGAAATCTCCAAGGGTGGGAATTCCACACCTCTCTGAGCCTTTGTTCCATGCTTGACTGTACTCGTGGTGATTTTTTTTTTTTTTTCCCTGTTAACTAATCAGGATTTCCCTTCCATTGCCACTTGTACTTTCATTTTACACCTTCAATGATCTGGCTCTTGTCTCCTCTGCTACTCCCTTTAGGTAGTGAAAAACTGCAAGTAGATTCCTCCCACTCCTAGCTTCCCCTTCCCTGGGTTAACATCCAGCTCCGCATCCCCCTCACCGTGTATATTAAGGCCCTTACAGCATCTTAGTGGCCCTACCACCTTACTCCACTCAAAATCATGATTTTTAAAGCTAGTGAGATCTGACATGTGAAATGTTTCTGAGGTGCTGAGACTGTGCAGTATTCCAAAAGAAGTGCTTTGTCAGGGTGCACAGCTGAAAGTAGAAAAAGGATTTACATTTGCAAAGTTCATAATTTGTGCCATCTGTCTAATACTGTTCCTTAACTGGAATACTCTTATTCAGTGTCATCCTTTTAGTGAAAAACATTATACTGTGCTAGGAAATATTCTCACTGCAGTATTTGAATCCCAGAAGAAACATTGACAAGAACATTTATATTATTTTGTATTTATGAATCGGAAAACTCTGGAAAAGTTAAGTGACAACTCAGGTCACACACAAAAAAAAGCTGACAGAGAAAAGTGGAATTTTAGCAGTATATCTTACTGTCTGGTGTACTATTAAATTTCTGGATTAGATAAATACCATCTTTGCACTCACTCCTGTTCTCCAGCAACATAATGGAAAAACGATGCTTTGCATGTGAGCGATGAAAAAAGAGCAGTTTAGGTTTTCTGTTTTTTAAACACAGTGTTGCTGTATTTTTTAAAAAGTCATATGGTTCTTTACCATCAAAACAAATCATAGCAGTTCATCTCTGCCTACAGGGATACACAGTTTGAATAGCCTCTAATGGAGGCTAACATTGTCTTGATTTACTGTGAAAGGAACACTTATTTATTGTACTCTTTCAAGTGTTAATATGATGACCAGGAAATGAAAATACTTGTGAAGCTGCCAGGCTAATTTCATGACAGATCAGCCAGGAATGGCACACAAGAACCTGATTGTGGGGATAGCTACTAATGTCTAGCAACTCATTTGGGAAAAAAAAAAATTAGCATTGAGAAGTAATCAAAAGATCCTCCAACAGTGTAGACATCAGTGTTAGGTATTTATCACTAGGGCTATAACAAGTTTACTAATCTTAGTAAATTGGAACAAGAGATACATTAATTCTGTTCATTAGGTACCTCCTGCTGTTATGGTTTGATTATCATTCATAGTACTTGGACACTTCACTGAGGATTGGGTTATTGAGAGTTCTAAGCACTGCACATAAGCATAATAAAAGTCCAGCCTCAGCTCTGCTTTACAGTCTTACAGAATAAAGGATTTGATTTGCAGTTTGGAAATGGGTACACAATGCGGTTATGCAACCTGTGCCCTCGCTAAGAACCAAATAAAGACATCCTTCATCACAGACCTGTAATTTAATGCTCTCATACTTTATCTTCCTTGTGGGTTTCTCCCACTGCAGTGATATTTTCTTATGCTTTGACTTATTTATAAATATCCAGCTCATACATGGCAGCAGCAGCAGAAGACACCACACACAGAGATATGTCAACAGAGAATAATACTGACACATTTGCATTGCTGTCTGTACCAAAGGATACCAGAACACTTCAGAAACCCCCGCTTCTCAAGAAGGGTCTCCAACAGACTGTGATAGCTCCACTGTTACAGTCTAACTCCATTTTTTGCAGCAAAGTTCTGGCTGAAAACCTTAGCATTTACAGTGAGGCACAACAGCATGAATTTCTTCACTCAACAAATGCCCAATACTTCTCTGTGTTGGGGTTCCTGTTCCCGCATGAATTACTCAGAATATTTAATACCCACAAAATGCCAGGTTTAAATTCGCCAGCTAAAAGGCTGCCTCCCAGAAAACGTGCAACACAGGATTGTATGAAAAATGTTCAGGGCAGAGCAGCGTCTCATGGGTTTGCATCAGCCAGATCTGGATCTGCATAGCATGATCTGTCAGAACACACTGTAGACAAAACTTAGATGCTCAAAGTTAATAGGCTCATAACTGTATTAACTGTTAATGTATTACCTCCTCCCTATCACAATAAATAAGAAATTAATCTGATTTTGAGTTAAGCAGGCCTCAACGTGAATTCTGAAAGTCTGTGAATTCTTTCTTCCTCACAGTTGGTATTGCTGGAAAAGTGATTCTCCCAGAGGGCAGAAATTTAAAGAAAAAAAAAGAACAAAAAAACACCAAAACCCCCCCAAACCCTACACAAAAATAAACAAACAAAAAACCCCAACAAAACCAGACTACTAAACAGCAGTATAACTGCAAAAAACAAGATAGTAAATACAAATGCTTTATGAGCCTGCTAAAGAGAAAATCAATGACATGCTAACTAGGCTAGAATTGTGGAGGAGTGCTGGCTAGTTCTCCTGCTGTGTACGGAGATTTTCCTTATGCTTTTGGCACAGAAGGCCTGAGCCAAGGCAACAGTGTCTGAGTCTGTCCTGCCCTTGGAACCAGTCCATGGGACTCTCTGCCCATGTATGGTTTAGTGGTGCAAATCCAAAGCAGCTGATGTGAGAGATGCCACACAAGAAGAATTTTTAGGTTGTGAAAATTATTCTTTCCACTTATAGCCTTTCTTGGACTTTCCCTCTGCCCCCAGAAAGATAAAACTATCTGCTAAAATTCCTGAATACGTTTATCTGAAAAATCTATCTCATAAGGTTTCAAACACAAGCCCAGAGGTGCAGCAAATTTTCAAGGATCTTCTGATGATATAAGCGGCAGAAGGTAGTGTGCCTACTTACCCTAGCCAGGAATCGGCTCCAACCAGAGGGGAGCATCCGACACAGCTGGTCAGCACAGCACCACGCAGACCCTGTTGTCCGTTGTTACAGGAGCGTCGGATACCAGAAAGCAAAAAAGCCTTTGTGCTTCTCCTCTCTCTCACTAAAAATCAAACCCTGTGCAAAGAAAAGAAAGGAGAGGACGAAAGAGACTATTTAATGAGCACAAACCTAATAAGCATTTCTGCTGGGGAGAGCACACTGATGTCTTAGAGGCAGTACTCATGTGGAAGAAGTTAAAAGGCATGTTCTAATTTCATGTAAGTCTTTATGTAGGAGGGAGAGAAAAACCTAATACTTCAATTTAGATTAAATTTTACAGCTACTGCTAGTATAGATAAAAATTTATAGTTTCACAGTTGTAAAGGTTTTAGATTTAATTAGAGGAACTTGTTTCCCTTTACGTGGCAACTTTTGCAATGAGGTATGCTCTGACAATTTGCATTAATGTGCTTTATATAATTTTTACTGAGTTTCCTGCTGTGAGTTGCTATGCAGTATCATATTTTAGGATACAAATGAGAAAGAGAGTCTTCATTCTTTCTTGCTTGCATTTGGAATTTGGCTGTTATTGATTTATTTGAAGAATGATGGCCATAGACAAGATATTTCCATGAGCAAATCTATTACTAGGTTTCAGTATGCTTGCAATGGAAAGTTTGGTATTAGTGAAGGTAATGAAAAATTAAATTCCTAAACTGTTCCTAAAGGGTTCATTAACACATTCACATGATATAAAGATCTTATTCTGACACACCTTTTGTTCACTTTCCGGTACATACAAAGTAAGGTTTTAAGATTTTCTTGGGGACATATGAATTTACATACCTTCAAGGTATACGAGAGTTTTTAACGGTTATTTTGACATGACATGCTTTCCACAAAATCCTGTTGATGGACTGTAGTAAGTGATCTACTATATTTAGTATAATGGGCGTTGAGTTCATCTTCTAATGCCATAACATTGGATTATCACATTCATTTTTCATATATCCTTTAAGATAAAACAAATTTCAGATCCTAACAGGCTCTTTTAAGACTCTAGATTTCAAATAGTTAGGGACTGTTGATTTTATATTGAGAATGCTTAACAACTGCTGTTGTTAACATCATACTTGGTTAAAAATAACCTGGAAAAAATAAAATCACTCTCATATCATGCTGGTTTGTACATATACATATGTATATGTATGGGTAACTATTAAACACACCTGCTTTTTTTTTTTTTTTTGCATTGCTAACAAATTTTAACGCACCATAAAGATTTTATTTTATCCCTGATATATTTTTTCTGCTTGTTCTCAACTCTGCTAGATACTAATGTTTCTAACACTTTTTAGCTTCCTGTATGAATTCTCTGCTTTTGAAGTTAAAAATTATATTAATACATTCTTCCTCTCTTTTGTTTTGCTCTCTGTTGTGTTTGTTTATAATTTCTGCCTTCAACATTGAACAGTGATGAGCTGGTAGTCAGTTGCCTTCTTCCCAGACTGCAGAATGACAGCTTTTTGGCCATTAAGTCTTCTACTGTGCCTCCTATTTTCATTCACTTTCTTCCTCCTAATTTCTCTGAACTCTCTTTCAGCAACCAACCCTTCTGAAACACTAACTGTGTATGTAAATATAATACCGGTTGATACTGTTCTATTATTTTTTTTACTAAATTTAACATGACTGTATCATCAACAGCACTCCAAAGCAACCATTAACTTCCAATGTGGTGATTAAATAACCTTAATTAATATGGATTTAGTATTTGATTATTTTTTTAAATTTTATTAAGTTAAAAATCACCTGTAGTTTGTACAAACTAATGACATTTTATTATTGGCCACATACAGCTTCCAAACTGAATTTTCTATTCATAACATTTTTTTCTATCCACATACTACTATCAGTTAGGAGGTTAAAAATGCCTTTGGTGGCATTAAAAATGGTGGAATTTGGTGGCCCATGACAAACCTCTTCATGGGCAGGGAAGCAACTACGAATACCCAAATGCATCTGCTAACCTAAATTATTAAGTTAGAAGATATCAGTAACATGTAAACAGCTGGGTAAGAAAAGGATGAGCACCAAGAAGGCAGATACAATACACAGCACTTGGTAGTGCCTCCTGGAAAACTCTAGTTTGAAATTAAGCTCATATCAGGATCACTTTCCTGGCAGCAGGCACTTTTCTGCTACCTGGGGAACGTTATTTTATTCTTCCCAATCTTACTCATTTATTAGGGTTTTTGCTCTTAGAAAACTGGAAGTTGTCAATTTATCTCTTGTAAAGCTACATCATTTTCCCCAGAATCTTCAACATTTTCTGTGAAATGTAACTTCTTTCTCTTGACAACTTCTCCTCAGCAGCACTCACATTTATGTAAATGAGGAAAAGAAAAATTCAGCTCCAAAGACAGAAATAATCCATTGGAAAGGACAGGTGCCCAAAGAAAAGCAAAGAAACCATAATACTAGCTTAACAGTGGACTGTGAGGATAACTACTAGCAACCCAGGGCCAAATCTTGTGTATGCTCCATAGTCTTATGTCCTTGATTTGTTTTGGTTGGGTTTTTTTAAAGTTAGTTTAAAGGGACAGGTTAATAATTCAATTTCTTGTATGTTGTAGTATTTGTATCTGGTGGTAGGAGGAAAAAAAACTGATATTCTATATGTATAACTGGAGAAGGCTTTTACACTGCCAATACTGAAGCTGGTTTTGCATTTTTCTTGTTCTCTAAACTACTAAACAGAAAGAAAACCTATCATCTGTCACTTCAGTCATTGTAAGCTGTATTAACAGGCTGGTTCAATAATGGGAAATTACTCATGCAAGTCATAGTAATCCATCTGGTCAATTTTTTCCTTAGTAAAATTTACATATATTGTTTAATTTCCTAAAGGATAAATTATAAGGCTTTGCATTAGGGTAATATTGAAGAAGCATCTAGACATTGCTGGAAGAGGCCTTAAGATATGTACTTTGAACCCCACATACAGTTGCTGAAGACCATGATCAGGTTGAGTCACTGCTCATTTTGATGTTTCAGTGGTACCTCTGGTTTATAACATTATAAATGAGAGCAATATCAAGTACCTTAGGATTTAAACTCTAAATCTGAGGTAAGGTAACTAAACTCATGGTCCTTGGTGCTCTGTTTGTCATTTTAGCTTCAGCCTTGAGTGACCGATGTTTTGGGCAAGGAAATCTGGGCACTGGGGTGGGAGGAGGAAAACAAAGAAGTGCTTGCTTACAGTCAAACTTTGTTGGACTTTGTCCTGAAGATCATTGACAGGTGGCAGGAAAAAACTCTGTGTTGAACCAGAGCCAGTCTAGCAATATGCCCAGCAGGGCTCCTCTTTCTAAGGCTGTATCACATCTTCTCAGCAGACCTTCAGGCTATTGTAGCCTGAACATACGCTTTCCACATTTTCTTTCTCTGTTCTATTGCAAGCTACACATACAATATATTTTATTGTATTTAACCAAGGGTGATACAGTTCTTGAACAGGTTTGTCATCTCTATAAGGTATATAAGTAGGATTTATAGGAGCAATGTAAATGCCTAAAATAAGTGCTATGTGTTATCCTGTCAACATTCCAGTTGCCACAGTGGAAAGTTATTGGTGTCTTCTAGGTCCTAGGTCCTATCTGTCAGCTCCAAATGAGTGTCTCAGAATTTCTAAAATAGATGACAATTAAACACATGAATTATTTCCTGTGTGATGGTAGACAACAGCTTTTTCTATGTATATGACTAGCATAGGACTGTCCAACTGAATATTCACGAAGACATCACAAACAAGCAGGCTTACAACATTCTGTTGCTTAGAATCAACTCAGCATCAAGCTACGGACTGCCCCCACATCTTCCGGCCACTATGAGACCCATCCATTGATTCCCAAACAATGTAGGACTGCATCTGCTTTGCCTGCTCTGAATTGCAGAAAGCTCTTGCTAATCTTCTCATTATAACGTTGTTACTCCCTTTTTGTTACGACGTTTGCCTAACCCTGGGCCTCTGGGCCTCCACCCATTCTTAGAATCATAGAATCATAGAACGATTAGGGTTGGAAGGGACCACAAGGATCATCTAGTTCCAATACCCCTGCCATGGGCAGGAAGACCCTACACTAGACCAGATTGCCCAAAGCCCCATCCAGCCTGGCCTTGAACACTGCCAGGGATGGGGCCTCCACAACTTCTCTGGGCAGCCTGTTCCGATGCCTCACAAACCCTCTGTAACATTTCAGAGATTGTTTCTAATTTCTTAAATACTTCAGGGTAAATTTTATCAGGTTCAGTTGTCTTGAACAAATCCAACTAGCTGTTTGTCTGTCTACATCAGCATTAGAATTTAGAGATGTTGTTCACCCTTAGTCATAGCAGACCCTATAAAACCAGAGCTAAGCTGACTCATAGAATCCTTCACTTCTGTGGATGCTTGGATATGCTGTGCAATGGATATCAGTGCAAGGTGGAGGTTTTGTTCAAATAATGTTAGTGTATCATGAAGAGATAGACAAATCTGTCATATGGGTATTTAAACTCTGTCCCAAAATTTTATCTGGAATATTGTGGTGTTCTTCTAAAGTATAAGTCAATAAAAAAACAGACTGTGTCTAATGGATTCTAAAACTCTTCATGGTAACCAAGTGATGTCTCCCCAAAAGCATCCTAGTAAGAATAAAGTCATATGTCCATTAGACATAAATCCTTGTATTTCATAAAACAATTTCTGGCAGTAACCCAGCCAGTTTCACAGAATTACTGTCATCCCTTTTATATCAACTATCACTCCTTTAAGATCAGCTTCCCAGTATTCTCTCTGTAATTCTTTCTTGTCACATTTTGTTGCTAAAAGTTGAGAACTATTTTCCTCCTCTTCTCTCCTCACTTGACTACCCCACCTCAGTTTGTTTACTTTAATTTCAAACTGAACTGATGGGCCAAATTATTCACAGTATTGCATAAGAACCTCTAGCTGAATTATAATTAAACACAGTATGTCTGCTGACAGTTTAACCTGGAAGTCTCATAATTACTCCAAGGAAATAGAGTCCTTAGTCAATTCTTTCTATATCATGTCTTCTCAGTCATCAAATTTTGCTTGTATTTTCTTGGGGGCAGGAAGAGATTACAAATCAGTTTCCTTTTGTGCAGTCTGGCACAATAGGTCCTTCAAGTTCTAGTGGAGTGCAAATAATCACCACATTCTTTGGGTATTTAAATGTCAGAGAGAGATGCGTACTCTAATCAGGTGCACAGTCAGATGAAAGGAAGACTTAATTGGAGAACAGCCTCTGAATAACTGATTGGATTTTCCACCTCAACTAAAATTACTAGCAAGCTCCAATGCACTTCCGACTTTCATCAGAGAATATTTACTGACATACAGGTATACCTACTTCTGTCCAGATTAAATAGGATTTCTCTTAACTACTTAGAAATGGCTGAAGGTTGATGTTACTGAACAAAGAAGAATGAGTTACTCTGACAGAAATTCCAGGGATCAGCCTAAAGTTCAGAGAGTAATAGGATTCAGCAACCCAATGCAGTGCTTCCAATCCAGTGAACTACATAATCCACTTTACAGTTCAGGTGACTCCAGCCCAATGAACAAAATAATCCACTCCAGACTTTATGTGATTTCAGACCAATGACCAATGTATCCCAATTTTGATAGAAACTATGGGCAAAGAGAAAAGGTTTTCTGAGTAATCAGCATGTAAATGTGCTCTATATAGCCAGAAAGGGAATTTGCACTAAAAGACATTAATAAAATAGTGGTTTAGCACTCAGAACTTCTATGGACTTCCATTAACTCCAAAATAAGAATGTAATGGTTTCTTTAACCATAATGTATAAATTTGTCTATTCCATCTGACCATGGGTAATTACCAGCCAGGAATGTCTGGTTTGTCACTTCAAAATGTGCTCATTCCATGTTCTGCTTATCATCCAGACACCCCAGATTGGATAAAAAGTGTCTATTATCTAAAAAAAAAACCAAAAAAACCCACCAAACAAACAAAAAAACCCAAACAACAAAAAAACCACACACAAAACCCCCCACAACAACAAACCACAAAAAAACAAAACAGATAGATGAAAAATATTTTCAGTTCAGTCCGATTTCTTTGTTATTTGTCTCTCTACCTTTTTTATTTCAAATTTTTCATGCATTCTGTAGTTGTCTTCTGCTTTCATCTTTAATATTAATTTATGTGGAATT
The DNA here is from genome assembly GCA_013399095.1 of Psophia crepitans. Taxonomy (NCBI): domain Eukaryota; kingdom Metazoa; phylum Chordata; class Aves; order Gruiformes; family Psophiidae; genus Psophia; species Psophia crepitans. The sequence continues at coordinate 79,808 of VWZZ01007526.1, forward strand.
AAAGATTGCAAAAGCATTTTTGAATACCCAGGCTGAGTGCCAAGAAGGTTTACTGGTGAAAAACAGAATGCTACAGAGGTATGTCTGGAGAAAGGAACAATGAACACTATGAATTTGACAATAAGAATAATCTCTTTCACAATAGATCACTCTGAATTGATAGATATTAATTAAAATGTGTTCTTATCCCAAAAGCTTGTGTTTGTCTTTATCAAATATATTAAATTTTAGCGCACTTGGACTGTGAGTTTTTTCATGGTTTGCAGAGCTCCAGTTGTGACAGGGACCATATTAGATGTGGTGTATTAGGCGTATAATACGAATAAGAATGCATTCCTGCCTGTTTGAAGTACTAACAGTATACTCTCGGAAATTACCTCTGCTTAACCTATCGATTATTTTAAGGTTCTGAAATGAAAAATGCCAAGAAAGTACACAGTGCTGCCATTGTGTCATTCAGATTATTTTGTTCAGTTCTAGCTATGTGACTTTCAGTCACTTTAATTGGCACCAAGAAATCTACTCAGTCACCCATGTACTTGACTGTTAGTAAATGGAGAGTGAAAACAGCTATCCAGCATCTTCAAAGCAAGGGTGTTTGGTGGACAGATTGTCTGGCCACTGCAGCATGATCCCCATCCAACTCCGAAAGTATTTGCAAGGAATAATGTAAGTGCCAAAGGTGTTTAAGAGCAGTCAGCTAGTTTAAAACGCTACAGAATATAGTTTCCTGGCAAATGCTCTAACAAGCTTTGCTACAAAATGTCAACATTTGGATTCACACCATCCCAAGATACCTGTTAGCTGTAGCTCTGCTGAAGCTCTGAAGGTTTAACTATCTGAACAATGAAAAATCAGTTAAAGCTGGAAATATAACAGCACTGAAGCCTAACTTTTCTTGAAAACAACGTGCCAAGAATAGGCAAGAAGTTATCTGGGCGGAAACGAACATGCTCGAACTAATGTGATTTCTGTGCTTTGGTAGTGTTCTCCCAAAACAGGTATTATTGGATGAGTTGTATGATTTAAACTGTATTCAGTGAACTGCTCATCATGTTATGGTGTGCAAATAACACCCCAGCTTTCTGCTTTGGTTATAAGAGAATCCATTCTAGAGGTATGTTAGAAGGAAAGACACATACGTGATCAGTCCCTTGTAAATTTGTTAAATTATAGGCTAGTGATATTTTCCAAAGGGTCTACTTGATATGGAAGCTTGAAACCCATTTTCATAAATTACAGAAGGACAGAGTTTCTAAAATTCTCTTGATGCCTTTATAAACTTAGCCTTTAGCCTAAGCTGTAGCACTAGACCCCAGTTTTAATAAGCATTTGTGAAATTTTCCACTAGCGATAACAAAGCTTAAATTACATTCTGAAAAGTACCTTAGGGGTTAGGAACTTCAGTCACTTGGGTTATCAGTGGAAATCTTTGAAGACTCTGATCCTCAAAGGTATTTGGGTGTGTCAGTGTCCTGACTGTCTCATGTTTAAGAGTCTATAGTCTCTTTAAAAAGAAAGTTTGCAAAATAGTTATGGGTACTACAGTGTTAGGGTAAACCCAAACCAGCCATGTGTTCCTATTGTGTTATGCACTGCAGAGAAAAAGCAGTTAAGAGCATTCAGCTAAGGGAATATTCTGCCTAGCAGATGTTTATGGAGATCGCGGTAGGAAACCAAAATGACCTAGGCCATGACTAGCATAAGGCTCTGGGAAATCCAGGTCTCGGGCTTGTAATGTTCTGGACAGCAGACCATTGGTCTTGGACAGCAGGGCAGGGTAGCAGATCTTGACCAAAGACTTTTTATAAAACAGGGGTCTGGAACTGGTTGAATAGCAGAACACACAAACACACACATGCTGAGCAAGACTAGCTAGAAAATGTATTTCTTTCTATTTTTTTCTTGCCGTGGCATTCTTTCCCTGCCTCCCCTGTGCCTCATTGGAAGCCATTTACTCTGACAGTGCCCAGACATGGAAGCACTGAGCCTCTGCCTGAGCCCTGAAATACAACAGCACATTTTAGCATAGGATGGCAGCATGCAGGCAGGTTGGGAAAATACGGGTCTGAATCTCAGGAACCTTTGCAGTTTCAATGAATTAGATCAGAAGTTTCACCTTCAGTCCTGAAGCATATTTTAACTGCAAATTGATAGAAGTTTTGTCTGAGTTTCCTCTTTTTCTTTCTTTTTTTTTTTTTTGTAAACTATGATAATGAAAGCTTGTCTGGAAATTCTGTGTCATTTGAGATCTAAACAGCATCTATTCTTGAAAATCTCGGTCTGGACATAAATTAGTTTTGCTTAAACTCCTCATTTATTCCTATGTTCCTGACTTCAAAGTCATGTAATATAATTTTTTACGAACTGCACATAAATTTTGAAATTAAATTTTAAAATGTCTCAGACAGGTTTCTCGTTTTGTTATTCTGTCTGACTTCAGTGTAATTCAGCTATGGAAGAAGCCTGCTTTCACAGTTAAGAAATATTTAAAAAAGAAAAAGAAAACGAAAGTCGGGACTAAACAGAATTCCAATGGTCATAAAAGAAAATAATTTCTACTACACGTTAAATCTGGTAGCTACATATTTTAAAAAAATTAAGCATGCACTGAGTCCCATCAGGGTAATAACAACTTAATAAATAAAAAGTCTATGAACTGGACTGATAAAATATCTTATTGTCCTGAAGTCCAATGAAAAATACGTTTTCAGTAGTTATGCAATAAAAAAGGCATAATCTAAAATCATAATGTCTTTTGTTCCCAAAGATCATTTTCAAAATTGATGCTGGTACTTAGCCTTCTGCCGTATATGCCAAGTGCCGGAAGTCCATCATCACAATATTCTTGCAAAGGATTTTTAAGGACTTTAAAGCATTTTGATTTTCCACCACTGAATCAAGACATTGCTGTAGAAGCTGTTTTCTTCAGCAGTGTAGATATTTTTCTACAGTCTTCCACACCCTTGCTAAGGAGTTTAAGACTACTCAGCAAAGAACACCTACATGCTCTTCTGCAGCTGTAAATACTGTTTATTGCCCAAATTACAAAGCACAATCAGCAACAGGTACTCAATAATGAGAAAACATAAGGAACCACAAAAGGACACCACAACCTTGTGGTAATATTTGTGTGTATACACACACACACACACACACACACACACACATATATATATATATAAAGCCAATTAATTCAAGCAGAGGAAAAAGTTAGTTTTCACTGGACAGAGTGTTGACGGTTGTATTTTAATTATTTGGATCTCCTGAAACTTGATCAGTCTTTAGGGTATTTTTTGGACCTCTTTCGAAAATAGAGTTGTTACATATGTCCTGTCCTTCATGCATTACACTTACATGTTTACTTTAAGAACATGTCATTAAGGAAGTCATGTAGTAGTAAATAAGGTAGGCTTGGCTTGAATTATTAATAAAATAGTGTATGAGACTACTTACGCAAGATAACCCCCCTCCCCATATCCTAAGGGTCCCTCATCACATGAGTTTAGAAATGGTATTTTTATCATAGTCCATGGCTGTAGAATATCTGATCCTGCCTATGAGCTAAACTGCAAAGCATACATAATAATAACAACCTACTTCTAAAAAATAAGAGAATCTAAGACCTTTTTCATATAGATAGATCACAGCATGTATAATTACTTTGTCAAATGCCTATGATAGTTGAACTATATAATTCAGGAAGCAGAAAAGTGAGACAAAACAGTAGAAGTGCCTGGATATTTTCTAATGGAGCCATTTTCCATTAGAAAATATTAATAAGAAAATAATTTTTTTCTAGAGTGTTTTAATATATGTTTGCAGCAAATTTCTAGGGAATTTCTGAACAAAACATTTAAATTTGTAGAGTCAGGGAAATAAAGAGTAAAAGCATGTATTTTGTAATTTTCACAACAAGATATTTTGAACAGGACAGTACAGCTTTTTTTTCCAATATTCGTCATTTTTCTAATGAATAATCAGATTCTATTTTGTATGGTAAGGCCAACTGGCTGGTAAGATGCAACAGAAAGAAGGAAATTATTTGTCTCGACCATTTAGGTAATCACTTCCTCTCTACCTAAAACAACGGGACTATTATTTTGATGGGACTGCAGAGTGCCATCATAAGCCATAAAACTTTTTAAATTACTGCTGCAATTAATCTTGTTATCCAGTGTTATAATGCCTCCAAAATGTTAGTATAGAGATACTATTTTTTTTAGCTATAGCCACCAGATATTTTGGTGATGAGCAGAGTTTTTGAGAATGTGAGGATATATAACTTTCTCTAGATGACTCAATTAACTACCCACGAGGATGTGTGAGGTTACCAACATCAACAGATGAGTCTTAAATGAGGGCAAAACCCAGTTCTCCTAAAGAAGAGAATTTTCTAAATTGTTTGGTATGTTTAGAACAGAAGCATCTTTAATTTACATTTTTCTAAATATGGATTTTACTCACAGGAATGACATACCCAAGTCCCATCATTTTATCAAGATGTCATTTATTCACTGCAGTCATTTGTATCTGAAAGCCAGTGCAATCCATATGTGACCTTTTCTGTCACTCTGAAGAGCCTGCTGCTCTTAGCATCTCTAAACTACCACACCAACTTCTGAACAATGTCAAAAAAGATGACAAGTGGACCTTGTCAGGATAACAGAGATGATGTACTGTAAAGCAGATGATTAAAACTAGAGTCTAGACTGATAAATACACAATGATCCATTTCCTGCTGGTCCAAGAGCTGATTTATTATTGAAGATCTAGATTTTTATATGCCCAGTATATTTTATGAGAAGGGACATTGCCTGTATAGTCCACAGAGTGTACACCATGTGCCAAACAATCATGTACTGTAAATGAGTCCAACTCCATTGAGTCCTCAGAAGTGTGGTGATTTGCATCAGGTGAGACCCAGCCATCTACCTCAGATGAAGTGCACAGGCATCGGTTTTCTAGAGTATGTGTGTTGTCATTTCTGCAGTGGGAGCCTACTTAAGCACGAGATCCTTATGGCAGCACTGAATTAGACCTTAGCTTTTTTATAAACCATCTTGGAAGATGGCTATAGGCATACTGGAAAAGTGGCTCATAAAGAATTAGTTTTGCATAGTGTTTATTTTATGCTGCTTTCTAAACTAATAAACCTGCCTCCTTTTTATACATAAAAAAAAAGCTTATCTACATCTTGCATTCTTTTCTTCTGCTCAGCCATTTCCAGAGAACATACCATAATTAGTCTAGCTTTCTGTGTATATTGTTCATTTAATTACAGTTTCCTTATATTATCTGCTGTAATTTGAACAGACTCAGGGTTTACTACACATACCTCAAGAAATCAGAATCGCAGGGAAACAGCCTTATTTTTCCAATCTATTTCATACCACAACAATGGTCTTCAGGGAAAAATACAGATATAGGAGTAAGGAAACTTGAAGTCTACTCGCAGCTGTCCCATCCATTTTCCTTCTCACCTCAGGCAAGTCACTTGACCTCTTTGTACATCCCTTACTGGTTTGAAAATGTAAGCAATAATGCTAAGCTGCTGAATTGGACAAACATTGTGGAAAAGAGTATTCTATAAACATATCTCAAATAAATGCCACAAATTTGTGTTGATTGTATCAAAAAATATTTTAAAGCAGTCAAGAATCATCTATATTAGCAAGTGCTTCACAAAATATTTAAAGGACTGACAGTGAGTTTTTTTCTTTATGACCTTACTTAGAAATGAAGAGTTATATTGCTGACTCACTTGGTAGGCAGAACAAATGGGCCCTATTAGCTCCAACTCAGGAATATAAAAGGAATATATAAAAATTCTTGTCACAAGAAAAAAAACCACAACACAACAACAGATGTTTCAGGTTTTTGTTTCTGCTATGCACTGGATTTGAGAGTGAGTAGGAGGAAAACAGAAAGACATATCCAGCTATCCCAACCCAGTTAAATTAAAATCATTGAAGAAAGACCTAATCAAATCAGGTCTAGTGGAGGGTGTCCCTGCCCATGGCAGGGGGTTGGAACTAGATGACCCTTGTGGTCCCTTCCAACCCAAACCATTCTGTGATTCTACGATTCTATGATTTGTGCTGCATATTCTGGGACCTTTACTCAATAAGAGTGGTCCTCTATGTGGTGCAGGAAAATAATTAAAACCACTTATACACACACACACACAAAAAAAAAGTGTGGTAGTCTAGATAGATAGACAGACAGGCAGACAAATACATACATACATATACACCTACATACATACATATATACATAAATGCACTGGGGCCTCAAATTTTAAAAACAAACAAACAAAAAACAACAAACCACATGTCTAACACCTAATTCTAGGAAGTTGAGAAGATTTGAAGAATCTTCTTATGCTTTTCAAGACCAAACAAGTAAGTTTTAGTATTAGCAAACGGCGACACTCTGTCATTCCCAGCAGAGAAAGATTTTGCTCAGAGGTTCAGTTAACAGTGTTTACCATTCTACAATTATATTCATTCTGTCATTCATAAAAGCACATCTGCAAACCAGCTTACTTTGCTTCCATATTAACTTTGATAACCAGTTTTGAAATGAATGTTCACACTGGCTTAATCTGGTAAACCTCACAATTAACAGGTGTGGAAGATGTGATAAGCACAAGAGAGAGAGAATTCACTGACGGATGTGTTAAGATCTATCAGGTAAAAAGGAAATGCTATTTCAGATGTGTGTCATTTTCCTCTATAGATCTACGAAGTAAATATTAGCAAGGTCTCTTAAATGAAGCACTTCATTTACCTTTCACCTGTTCTATTCCAATTGCTCGATTCTCTTAGTATGTTTCAACCATTGTACACATCAGCTTTAACAAGCCATAAAAAGCAATTTTTGGCTTCAGATTCTGAGATAAATTTATCATCAGAAAATTACACGTCAGTCTAATTTCATGGCTGTATTATCCTTCTGTCTAAAAACTTAACAAACTAATTAAATTCTGAATTAACTGAAATCAGAATAAACCCCAGACACTAGCTTCTAATCTGGAGAAACATCTTTTGACAGAAAATAGAATTAATGTGTGTCTCATGCTTCGCAAAAGTTTGCCGAAAGTGAATCCTTTACTGATTTAGGCACATGGCCTTGTCTCTACCACAGGTGCTATTTGCTATTACATTGTTTCTTCTTTGAAGATCTTGATGCACCTTCTTGATATATACTAGCCTTGATACACCAAAGGAATGTAAATTGTCAGCCTAGAAACACAACTATACTATCAAGTCAAGAGGAACTACTGGATCATTTTTTCTTAAGTTAACGCATTTGTGTAAAACTGAATGCTTCATGTCATAAAATGTTCTGCAGCCCTGGTGGGACCTTTTTATAATGGCAATAGTGTGGGGAAGTAAATGAAAACATCTACCTGGCCTTGTGCAAAGCATTTGACACTGGCCCACATGACATTCTTGTCTCTAAACTGGAGAGACATGGATTTGATGGATGGACCACTCTGTGGATAAGAAGCTGGCTGAATGGCCACACTCAGAGAGTTGTGGTCAACGGCTTAATGTCCAAGGGGACATCAGTGATGAGTGGTATTCCTCAGGGGTCAGTATTGGGACTGGCGCTATTTAACGTATTTGTTGGTGACATGAACAGTGGGATCAAGCGCACTTTCAGCAAGTTTGTCAATGACACCAAGCTGTGCGGTGCGGTCAACACGCTGGAGGGAAGGGATGCCATCCAGAGGGACCTTGACAGGTTTGAGAGGTGGGCCCGTGTGAACTGCATGAAGTTCAATAAGGCCAAGTGTAAGGTCCTACATGTGGGTCAGTGTAATCCCAAGCACAACTACAGGCTGGGCAGAGAATGGATCGAGAGCAGCCCTGAGGAGAAGGACTTGGGGGTGATGATTGATGAAAAGCTCAACATGAGCTGGCAGTGTGCGCTAGCAGCCCAGAAAGCCAACCGTGTCCTGGGCTGCATCAGAAACAGTGTGGCCAGCAGGTCGAGGGAGGTGATTCTCCCCCTCTACTCCACTCTTGTGAGACCCCACCTGGAGTACTGTGTCCAGCTCTGGGGTCCCCAGTACAGGAAAGACATGAAGCTGCTGGAGCAAGGCCAGAGGAAGCCACAAAGTTACTCAGAGGGCTGGAGCACCTCTCCTATGAGGACAGGCTGAGGGAGTTGGGGTTGTTCAGCCTGGAGAAGAGAAGGCTCCGAGGAGACCAAATAGTGGCCTTCCAGTATCTAAAGGGCGCCTATAGGAAAGACAGAGAGGGACTGTTTACAAGGGCATGTAGTGACAGGACAAGGGGTAATGGGTTACCTCTAAAAGAGGGGAGATTTAGATTCTTTCCTGTGAGGGTGGTGAGACACTGGAACAGGTTGCCCAGAGAAGCTGTGGAGACCCCGTCCCTGGAGGAGTTCAAAGGCAGGTTGGATGAGGCTTTGGGCAGCCTGGTCTAGTGTAGGGTGTCCCTGCCCATGTAAGGGGGGTTGGAACCAGATGATACCATCCTATGATTCTGTGACATGCCCAAAGGATGCTTGGAGACAAGAAAACAAGGATATGAAAACACAGAATATGAAGGCACATATGTATTCCTTCTTTATTTCCCTGTGGAATTTCTAAAGGAAGTGTTCCCCACCTGCACACCATCTAGGTGGCAGCAACAGCCCAAATGGCAATATGCAACAGTCCATACAAAAGCCTAGCCATACAGCTAAAGCAGACCTTCCTGCAAAGGACTGTCTGGTAGATCTGCATGTGAACATCAGCGGGGGTGATTTTCACCTCAGTTCCCTTACTCTGCCTTACTTACCTGCCAATTAACAGCTTTCACTCTTGAAGATTATATATGTCCTGTGGCTCTTGCCAGCAGGACATCTCAGTGCTGCCTCCTGGATACATTTAAATGTTAATGATTAATTCTATACCTAATACTTGCAGTTGCTTTTATCTTAATGTCTACCAGTTTTAAATGTCACTTCTTAGACTTGTCTGAAATTAATTTTTCTAAACCATCTCCTGTTAATTATCTTTTACCATTTATAGTTTTATCTGATGGTCTGTGTTGTCAACTGAGCTGCTAAGAGGCAGTTCAGTTTCTGCTTTTGAGATGGGAAGGTGTAACAACCAAGTCCTCAAAACAAAACAGAGGCTGGTCTTCCCTGATGTGGAAAAAGCTATTGGGAAAGATGCAACACATAGACTCTTGCTTCCAATGCCAGGAAGTTTATTTACCTCCTTAATTGTGAATCCTTTATATAAGGGATTTGGTGCTTTTTCCTGAAGCCTAATAGCAGCCTTTTTTGTTTTGTTTTGTTTTTGCTTTTTCCCCAGAAGAAAGTAATGGCCCACAATCATCAGTTTCAGGTAAATAGAGTAAATAGTAAATCCAACATCAATTCATCTGTCATAACTGACATACCCATAGTTTTCAGGAAAAATAAAAACACTTCCATATGCATATTTTTAGGCTAGTGATTATGGACTTTTTCTATAAAGAGAGTTCTGTGCACTGAACTATATAAGCAGCTTTGAGAAGGGAGTTACTAAAAGGAAAATAGAATTTGGAAGGTATCTGTTTCCATTGCTTTGTTTTTAGCTTTTATTATTGCCTCAATACCCAAAAAATTCTTCAATTATCTAGTAGATGAAATATCTGTATCTCAAGTGGGAAGGTATTTCAGTAGACAGAGTCCTAGCTTGATGACAGGAAAGCCTACGGCATACTTCTTGCATGACTTGAGTACAATGAGGTGAAGACTGGATGTAGTCATGAAAAAGTCAATAATCATTTCTTTATACCCAAAATTTTGGTCGAGATGCCATAGGTAATGTTAACTTAGACCCTAGCTAATTCAAAATGTCTAAATTAGGGCTTAAAGGAGCTGATGTCAGGATATTTGGTGGTGGACAAACCCATAGTATATATAGTTAACTACACGTTGTATCAGTTAGATGGCCTGAACAAATCCTTCTCCCATATTATGTCACTAAAAGTCTCTGGGCTTCCTGTTACTTCCAAACCTGAGAACACAGACTCTACTCTTTTATGCTTCAAACAGTGGGAATCTTGGTCTTAAGAGTCAGTTCAGATTTACATTTGACAGGGACAGTGTAGAGAAATCTTAGTGTCAGATTTACACATAATCATACTGAAAGTGAAGACAGGTTCCTGGAAAAGAACATGAGTTGGAAGTGATTGGAGGCAGGTCAAACAGTTAGATAGAAAATACTGGAAAGAGTTATAATGACACCCTATTGTCCTCACAGAATGCACCAATATCTTTCTAAATAGTATCCTCCGTGCCTTGTTTACCATGTCTGAAAATTATAATGATAGCAGTTCACCATATCACAGTGGAATTGTACAGTGCTCAGATATCATGAGTGCTATGAGCCAAATATGTTTCAGAGTATGTCTGCAGAAAAGTATTCACACAAATTAAACCCTCATAAAGACATTTTTAGAGTTGAATATTACATTCTGATTAAATTGTTACTCACTAAACAACATTAACCCTTGCTAGAATCTTTTTAATTTTCAGTAAAGTTTCTTAAATATTCTTTGTCTCAATTCATTTTCAAAACTAACCAGAAACTAATTACTCCAGTGCAAACACAAATTTTCTGTGACATGCAGACAAACCTCAAGATCAACAGATATATATGCCAGAAAGATTTTTAAGGGCAAAAGAAATTGACTGCCAGGTTTGAAACAGAAGGCTTGAGTCTATGTTCTCAGATAGCTGTGCATTTTCACTACAACTGGTGGAAAACAAAATCTTTTTAAACAATTTTTGTTGATGCTAGAAAGGTATGCTACCATCATTAACACGTGGCATCATTGTTTTAAAATCCAGCAGAAGCCTTGAATTAGAATCAATCAGCAATATTACTATCTTTTCTATGTCACAGTTAATGATAAATTACTATATTATGAAAATATAATACTTTCTTGCCAAAAATGGGTTGTTTAGGTTGTGATATCATATGTGAAGCCACGCTGCCTATTTCTTTTTAGTTTCTAAGATTGTATTAGATAGAAGAGAAATTTCAACAAATCTTGCAGCAAAAGCTCTGGCCCTGAAAGTTTCTTACTTCTTTTTACCTGTGTGGTAGATTCCTTCAGTCTATCAAAAAATGATGAGCTATAATTTGTCCTCTCTACAGCACAACTGTTCTGAAAAAGCCCAGTTCTGTGACTGTCATGATAAAAGTAGTTAAACTCCAGCTCTAAAAAAGCTCCTTCTCCACAAGCCTGGAAGCAAATTGTAGTATCATTAAAACCAAGAATCTTCAGAATTATCTTGCACATGCTACGGGGGTGGGGTTTGGAGTGATGGTGTTTGTCTTCCCAAGTACCCATTACGCATGATGGAGCCCTGCTGTCCTGGGGATGGCTGAACACCAGCCTGCCGATGGGCAGTGGTGAATGAATTCCTTGTCTTGTTTTGCTTGTGCATGTGGCTTTTGCTTTACCTATTAAATTGTCTTTATCTCAGCCCAGGACTTTTCTCACTTTCACTCTTCTGATTCGCTCCCCCTTCCTGATGGGAGGAAGTGAGCAAGGCTGCGTGGTACTCAGCTGCTGGCTGCGGTAAAACAATAATTGATTTTGAACCCTGCATATCTAGCTAGTATTAATAATTTTTCTGGGTTTTTACCTTTAAAAAGGAAGTTCAAATGTAGAATAGTGACTCATTAGCAGCACAAGCCCAGGACTGCAATTTACCAAACCTTAGAACGTGTGAAGAAGGACTCATATTACTGACAGCCCAAAAGGGCAAAAAAGAAAAAAGAGCATTCTTCATAGATATTTGAGCACTGATTGCATCAGGCAACACCAGAAGCTTAAGTGTCTTTCCAATACATAGAAATTCAGAGAAATTCAGAGATTCCATTCCAAGGAATTGTAATCCCCTACGCCTTCAGTGTAATTATCATTAAAGGTATGCCTTTAACAGATTGCCTTAGATTATATTGTCACAGCAACCTAACAATGGCTGTAATGTATCAGTTGGAGTACAATAACAGTGTCTATATGAAGTGACAGTTCCCCAGGACACTGCTGATACCCTGCCATCATTTTTAATTCAGAAACTTTCAGATTTAATCCAGAAGTGGTCTCTGAATTTAATAAACCTTTTTCAAGAGATATTGCAGGGAAAGCTCTAAGGCTCAGAGTCCTCCTGAGGCCCATTCTCCTGAGCTCCAGCTGAGATAACAGCATAATTTTCCCAAATTTCCCTTCTTCATTTGAGGCTGACCTGACACTAGGCCTGCTTCCCTCATTGGATAACCTTGAACATGGAAGAACATGACTTACACAGACATGGAAGCCCTAGTTTTGACTAAAGGTAATTTTTTTGGTTAAATCACTGCTTATTACATTAGACCAGGGACTGCTGGGTTTTAAAAGCCTGACTAGTAAGTTGAAGGAAGGCACATCCATTTTTAAAGAAAGCAAAATGTTTGGTGCTTAATGTTTTTCTGAAGGCTTAAATGTGCAACTCACCAAGTCAAACTGCAGATTCCCTATATTTCAAAAAATTCAATTTCTTCTTTCATCACGTACTTTCATTGTATGATACCCATGCAACTTCTTACCATGTTCTAACTCTCTTCAAAGCCAGATTCACTGTTGTATCAACATCTTTTATCCACTCTCATTTCTTTTCCATATTTCCACACACCACTCCTTATTGTTTAGGGTAGGCATCTCTTATTCTCCAATTTTTCAATTATATAGAGCAGACCAATGCTTGAAGGATATCTATGTCCATGTCCCACAAAATATGACACAGCAGTGACAAAGTCAGACGCTGGGTGGACAACCTGAAATCACAAGGATCTGAGAAGATACAGATGCAGATATTACATGCATTATAAAGTTTGCACGCTTCCATTTAACAGTAAGCCTGAAAGGTCACTCTCTGTGGAAGAGACAGGCAGATGGAAAATCATGCTGTGCTGCTGATGGCTCCCAGTCTTGACATTACACTGCAGACAGAGCATAGAATTGATGTATATTTTTTCCTAGAAATTGGATGGTAACTCTGGGTTGTTTTGTTTTGTTTGGTTTTGCAGTTTTATCAAATATAAAAACTCCTTGCTATCAATAAAAACCATATATATTTGTATACAGATGCGTCTGCACTCTCTCTGAAGCACCATTTCACATACTTGTCCTCAGATCCAATTCCTTTAAATCAAATGTGTATCAGCACATGATAAATGAAGTGTTGTTAAGAAATTAACAAGCAGTCTTTCTACTTTGACTAGTACAAAGACATTGCAAACTTTGAGAAAAGCTTTTAAATTCTTATATTTTGCAACTTAACATTTTCTCTCCATTTCCAAACTTGAATTGAAAACTTACACAACCTCCTCAGTTCAATAGGGATGTTTAATTATTAATAACAATTCACACACCCAACACTTGAAACCAAGATGAGTACAAGAAGATGATTCCATGGATTTTATGGATATTAATGTGAAAATAGTGCCTATACTTAAAAAACTTAAACTACGCCTGGTGATTGTTTGACTCCTGCAAACATTGACATAAAAATCCAGGATTATAAAACTGCAAATGTTTGAAACTTCAAACAAACTAACTGTGTTTTGAAGGTGGTGGTGGTGTTTTGGAAGTGGCAGCTAGTCAATTTTCTCTTTTCAGTAACAGTTAAGCAAATATGCAGCACCACCCTATCTAAAAAATTAGATAAGGAATAGTACTGTTTTGTGGTATGAACAAAGACTACAGAATCTCCAAATATTTCTCCTCCAGCTGTAAGTCAATGTTTCCTCAAGGACAAGTGATGTTATTCTAATCAACAACTTAATCTACATGAGTGGAAAAGGTTTCCATGATGCCAGTAAGTGAGAAGATAATGAGCCATGTTAACATAGTGGGCATAATGTTCTGACTATTGTAAACTGAGAACAAATGTCCTGGTAGGTTGCTCCTGGGGCACAGAAACAAATGAACTACCAATACGGTTGATCAGACTTGGTCCCCCATCCAGGATGGCAGTTGTCAACCAGGATTTCAATGCTCAATGTAATAAAAAGAATGTAATTTACATCTGATATAGTAAGGAAATTAAGATGTACAGGATACAACAAGCTTCCCTCTGACAGGAAGAGAAAATTAATTAAATAAATCTGACCTTATATTTGTTAATGAAAACAATTCCCTTGTTACAGATGAAACAATTACAACCATAATGTTCAGAGAGGAAACCAATGAGAAAGCACAGAAATACAGAAGTCTGGCTCTGGAGATTCAGGCAACTGGCATCTGATCCTGACATCTGTTTAGGATTTCCTTATTAAATAAAAATGGTCTGGTAGCAGTTATAATAATACTTGCTGCCTACACTTGGTGTCAGTTAGTTAAAAGATTAAGTCGACAATCTTTGGTGTATTCAAAGGATGTTATAGACATATTTTCAAGTATCTATAAATATAAAAATAAGTGCACTGGCTCTGACTGTGAGGTGTTTCCTACAACATGACTCATGTGACATGTATAATTTCAGTGTGTATCTGGTTGTACATTTATTTCAGATCTTCTTGTTCAATATTTTTATACTTGCTTGAAAACAAACACAACACTTTCCTACTTTTTTTATCCTTTTCCTAGGAATTTCATAAAGATTAGGCACATTCATAATGGGCCAATGGATAAAAGTAGCCATGTATTGTTGAATGACCTTGAGATATATATACATAATATTCCTTTCTTCCTATAATTATCATGAATTATTCAACTCCTAATCACAATGTGGGCTTAAATCTGAGAGAGAAGGACTTAAATGCCTAACATCTTGATATCAGTATAATTTCAGGTTCCAACTTACCATCAGGTTCCTCACAAAATTTATAGGTCTAGAGCAATTTACACTAAACAAGAGCCTTCTTTTCCATTAAAAGAGGACTTGGGAAAATTTTTGTCTTTGCTGACGTCAGACTATGCCAGGGATAACTAAAACCTTCATATCTAATATGCATAGGAGAAACTAGAGATGCGCACACTTTTACCAACTGGCTCACATTTTCCATAAATCAGCTACAGAGCATATTAAATACAAGCCACTTAAATTATGAGAGACTCAGTCACAGCGTCAGTTCAGAGAACAATTCAGAGTGGGAACCTTGTTTTATGCTTTGAACAACCTTCTCTTTTTCTCCAACTTGGCCTCCTAGATTGACTCAGCTAAGTTAAGTTCTGTGTGTTAGGAGGAATAAGGAACCTACAAATGAGTAGCCAGTTACAAACCTCTCGTCAGTCTAAGATCTCAGTGAAAGCAGTATGTTCCAGAGGCCAATGATGCACCTGGGTTTTAGAGGGAAGAATAAGCCATATTTAATTATTCAGGACAAATTCAGTGCCATTCAACACAAGAAACTGGTTGTGGGTTTTGAGGGGTTGTTTTGTTTTTCTTTCCCAGCCAAATACCAAGAAGGCATCAAGAAAGGCAGCGTTATGTGAAAGGTGATTCTTTTCAACAAATGCATGCAAATGTCAACACGTGAAAATTTCTTCTGCCTATAAATATATCTCTTTTTGACATATTTGTATTTAATATGTAAAATGTATGTCATCTGCCCACACTCCATGGCTCTATGCATACATGCATGCATAAACACACACATCAACACATCTGTTTATTTTGTAGGGATGGGGTGTGAGAGAACGACACAATAATCCTGGGAGTCACTCATTCCAGGCACTTAGAAAGAAGTGCAAACTGGAAACAGGCACAGGATGGTCAATGCCAACAGCTGCTGCCACCTGGAAAAACTTCATTAAAGTTTGTAAGTGGTAAGGAGGAGAGCCTCAAGAAAGTCAAGTAATAGGACATACCTTGGGTGCCAGAATGGTTTGATATGTATCCAGCTGTATTTGGTTGACTTGTCTACAATTGCCTACATATTTTTCACAAACCCCAGTACAATCTGGTGGGTAAAGGCACTACATTCCCAAGGGACAATAGAAGACTTTCCAACTAGCAGAAGTGCCTTCCTGCTACTTGCTGAAAATGGATACCTTTCATTTTCAAGCAAGGAGATCTGACACTACTTCTTTTCCTTGGCTAATGTTGATGATGAACTGTATTTAATCATTCATAAGCAGATTCTGCTCCTTATTTATTGAGTACGGTTTGATTCCATAAGATTTGACAGTATTCTGACATCCCCCAAATTGTTCCAAAAATAACAGACAATGACAATATCATTTAGAAATCTCTCACATGCTGTATGTGAATGAGTTACATATCTGCTGTAAGTAACAGAATAATGGAACAGCAAATTGTTTTGTAGAGGGAGCTGAAATTAGATTTTGCCATGCTGCCAAAAGAGACAAAAAGAGACCGATGAATTCTGGAAGAAGGAGAAATTGTTATACCCATGAGAACCTCTGGTTGCTGTTTCCTACCTCAAGGATGCACAAGCTTTTCCCATCTTGGCAAGAGGTAAAAAACCCTGATCAATTGATAAAAAAGAACAAATTGCATGCATTCTGTAAACAGAGAGGAAGCATGCAGTTCTTTCCATGTACTAACTAAAGGAACTAAACAGGAATTTTCAAGCTGTATATTTGCTGATTAAATCAGCAAACGCCACTGAATGCCACTGAAAATTCAAGCCCTCAGAAGTAGTCCTAGGTACTTCTGCTGACACAAGTAACCCCTCCTCCCTGTGTATTCCATCAGGCATCTACCTAAAGGCATACGAGCGCTTTCTTTCCCAGCAGCACAAGGCAAGTCTGCGACTTGAATGCTCTTGCACAAATATGCAAAGGTATAGGCAATACCAGATGGGAAACAGGACTCATGGGATAGCTTACTTTACTGAGCATCCTGTTCCTGACTGCAGCCAAAACCAGTTTTGTTTAAAAAGACACCCAAAAGGCCAGGTACAGCAATATATTTTCTGGGTATGAAAGAAAAATTCTGTGGAAAATCAGATGACTTACACGAGTGTAAGAAATAAGAACTTTGTGTCCGTTACTTCTGAGGAGCACATGAAAAATACAGAGCTACAAGAGAAATTAATGAAAATCATCATAAAGCACAAAAGAACGCAAGAGAACAAATAATATCCTTGGTGAAGTTGCATGCATTTCACATACTTATTTGTGGAAAACTGTGCTTTCTATCAGTTTAGCCAGTCATGACTGCAGAGCTATATACCACTGGTCATGATGGCTCATATTGCAGTAGAGTCAGAGCAGGAAGTAAGGGGCTGGAATGCTACATTTCACTTCAGCTGTTCACTGTTTGGTATGTTTACATTATGGTGCATAAAGTACAATAATCCCTCTCCTATTAAGCTATTGCCAGGTGTTGTGGTTTTACTCCAGCCGTTGGCTGGGCACCACGTAGACGCTCACTCAGTCCACCTCATCAGAAAGGGGGGAGAGAATCAGAAGAGTGAAAGTGAGAAAACTCGTGGGTTCAGATACAAGAGTTTAATCAGTGAAGCAAAAGCCACGTGCACAAGGAAAGCACAACAAGGGATTCATTCCCCACTCCCCACGGCAGGCAGGGGTTCAGCCATCCCCAGGGCAGCAGGGCTCCGTCACTCGTAATGGTTACTTGGGAAGACAAACGCCATCACTCCGAACGCCGCTGCCCCCCCTTCTTCTTCCCCTCAAGCCCCTTATAAACCGAGCGCGACGCCATATGGTATGGAATATCCCTTTGGTCACTGGGGTCAGGTGTCCTGTCTGTCCCCTCCCAACTCCCCGCACACCCCCAGCCATCCCACTGGTGGGGCAGCACGAGAAGCAGAAAAGGCCTTGGCTCTGTGTAAGCATCACCCAACAACAGCAAAAACATCTCTGCACTATCAGCGCTGCTTCCAGCACAAACCCAAAACACAGCCCCACACTGACTGCTATGAAGAAAATTAACTCTCAGCTGAAACCAGGACACCAGACTCCCATACATAAAACAGATTAAAAATATCAGATAATGCAGAACTTTAGGTTCTCGAAATAATTCTGCAGTGGCTATAGTGTGGGATCTGCAAAAACCTCTTTCATATTTCTTTTAAGTATACTGCTTAGTATATCTTTGTTTATGCTGTTATAATACATGTATTATAAATTATTCAGGATTGTCTTCTGGTGTAAATCAGAATAGCTCTAGAAAATGTAAAGTAACTTAATTGCTATTGATTCAATTCAGTACCTTCAGGATTATCAATTAAATGAAAGGGGAAAAGCTAATTTTCCACCACTACAGTGCTATTTTTTTCTCTTTTTTCTTTTTTAATTTAAAAGTGAATTTTTCATTACATGTTACTGTGAAAATGAAGAGTGGGAATAAAAATAGGTCAGAACGAGAAAAGCTTTGAGATTTTAAAGAGGTATAATGTATTGTTTAGAGACAATAAGAGGTAGGTAGTAAGGGCTTGGGAACTGGGGACAATACTCACAGCTCTGATCTGGATATCCTTCTGTAAGCAAAGGTGTGGAAGAGTAGATATAGCTTTCGTCTTTTAAGATTAACTTTAAAGAGAGTTATGATGTTCTATGAACACATTTTTAAAAGTAGCAAATACCAGGCCTCTACTGCATAGATTTTCTCCATTTGGATAGGATTGCTGTATTGTATTCAGAACAGGAAGAAAAAGGACTTATGGATATTTTAATCTGTCACTCTTTACACTGCCAGATTCATGGTCCCTAAGAGAAACAAGTGTGTGAATTTCAAAACTGGACTAGATGACATGAACAGAAACTCAGCTCCAGGGAATGAGATTTCAAAGGGATAATTTCAGCAAAATTCATTAAAAGGAGAGGGAAGAATAGATGTATCTTGCAAAGCACAAGCAACATGCCATATTTTGTCAGATATGCATGATTCCTCATTGCATGTGGCACTGGGGACCTAAAACACATGTCTAAGCATGTAAAGATAGAAAACTTTGTCAACAAGACATCACATAATACCCTGGATCAAATTATATGGGTTCAGCAAAAGGCCCTGAGATCATCTCCACTGATTTAACTAGATACTACCCTATGCTACTCCTCTGCATGAAAGATGTACAGTAAAGGCCTATGTCCCACACAGTGAGAGCTCAACATCCATTTCAACAGTTATCCCAATTTATATCAGAGGGAACCAGCCCAATATTTTATACAGTAAAATGATCCAGAATGGTTAACAGATGATAAACATCCTGGATTTCATTGCATTATCTTCATTTAAGGCTTAAATTCCATACGGAAAAAAATGTTTTGTCTGAGGCATTATCCTTGCAAGGAAGAATTTTCTACATGTGATCATTAGATCATATCCAGCTCATACCCATTAGAGGTCACAGGAGGTCCGTCTTCCCTAGCAGTCTCTCTCCAAAGCCCACCTCACAAGATAAGGACTGAAGCACAGAAGAAGGGTAATGTAGGACAATTTTGCTGTTATAAAAATATTACCTGTCTCTCCATCATTACTACGGGAATGAAAATGACTCATGAATCATCTGATAGTGCAAAAGGAATTAAAACAGAATTCATTGAAGTTACTGAAACTGGAATTTGTCCAGATTATTATGGTTAATTTTCCTACCTGTGGTGAAAAGCAGAGGATTGTTAATGATCATGGGATATCTGTGGCAAAAATTCATGTTTTCTACTTCCTGACACACTGAGTCCTTACCACATAACAAAGAGATCCCAGCTCCCCAATACAACTTCCCTACTGTGCCACATGATTTCATTATATCCTGAAAGATTAATCCTTGGGGCATAACATAGTTCTTTTATATAGAAACCTTCCAGACGCTATAACTAGATGGATAATGAGTTGTATCAAAGAGACATACCAACCTAGAGGATTGCAACTGCCAGGAATAAAGCACACACCCCTGCTGGTCTATGGCTACTTGATCAGACCCACAAATCTGCTGAGACACTTCCTGCATGAAAAGCAATACTTTTGTCGAATATTACAAGCTAGACTTGTAATCTTCTTTGGACACGGCCTCAGGGGGCCAGATAATCCAAGCTGTTGTGATTCAGCAGGAAGCCATCAGAAAGAGTTCCAAGGCTTCGTGGAAGCTGGTTTTTCTTTTTACATAGCTTCCTGTGTCTTTCAGATTGTAGAGAAGACTGTCAGATATGACTTCTGATGGAGAACAGAGTCTGCTAACAAGGCAAAGTCTAAAAGAAGGAGACTGAGTAAAAACAAAACCCTTATCCTCACAGAAATACCAACACTTACATGTTTCTCTGCTTCCTGCACATTCATACATTCTATACAAGTGTACCTTCTGTACATTCCTATGCACCTCTACCTCTCCTTGGATTGATGAATTATTGTTCATCTGAATAATTTACAAAGAACTTGAGTGGAGAAGTGCAAGTTGAAGGAGATGTAAAGATCTAGATGAAGACGTGGGTTCAGTTAGTGTGTATCTGACTGCAATGTCTACACTTTTTCAATTAGTTCTTCAGAAAAAATGCAAGGTTCTTTACAAGAATGAACTATTCCTATTATTACAGTCTGTGAAAATGAAGGTGCAAGACATTTAAAATACGGAATATTCAAGTCTTTCAGAGGATCCTTCAGCATCTTTGAGGTTTTAGAAGGACTTAATCTGCAGGAAATATGGCTGGGGGTCTTTAACGGAGCTAAGGTGCTTAACTGAACTTTACATTGATTTTGGGGCTCTAGCTGAAGAGAAAAGAAAGATAATAAGTGGGATGACCTTTAGCACAAAAGGGAACAATGTGTCTTTTTTATTAATCTACTAAGCAAAATATTTCAAAAAACCTTCCTTATTTTTAGTATAGCAGAAAAAACTGCCCATATTTTAGATTTTTTTTAAAAGATCTACAGCTTTTTCAATATAATTTATTTGGGTTTGGAGTGTCTTACTGTATTTGTATAGCACTTAAGGCAAGGAACACCTCTTTTTGGTTGGAGTCTCAGAGGACTACTGAAATCCAAACAAAGGGCAATACTACATCTCTGGAGAAGCACAATAAAACAGTATCAAATCTATGGCCACATAGGTTGTTTTAGAAGAAATTAATAATCATAGAATCAGAATCATAGAATGGTTTGGGTCGGAAAGGACCTTAAGGATCACCTCGTTCCAACCCCCCTGCCATGGGCAGGGACACCCTCCACTAGCCCGGGTTGCCCAAAGCCCCATTAGGTACTGAAAGGCCAGAATTAGGTCTCCCCAGAGCCTTCTCTTCTCCAGGCAGAACAACCCCAACCCTCCCAGCCTGTCTTTCTAGGAGAGGTGCTCCAGCCCACTGATCATCTTTGTGGCCCTCCTCTGCACTCACTCCAATAGCTCCATGTCCCTCTTATGTTGAGGACTCCAGAACTGAACACAGTACTCCAGGTGGGGTGCACTTGGCCTTATTGTACTTCATGAGGTTCACACGGGCCCACCTCTCAAGCCTATCAAGGTCTCTCTGGATGGCATTCCTTCCTTCCAGTATGTTGACCACACTACACAGGTTGGTGTCATTGGCAGACTTGCTGAGGGTGCACTCAATCCCACTGTCCATGTCACCAACAAATATGTTAAATAGCGCCAAGCCCATTACCAATCCCTGAGGAATGCCACTCATCAGTGATCTCCACTTGGACCTTGAGACGTTGACTGCAACTCTTTGAGTGCGACCATCCAACCAATTCCTTACTCACTGAGTGGTCCATCCATTAAATCTATGCATCTCCAATTTAGAGATAAAGATGTTGTGTAAGCCAGCGTCAAGTCCAGGTAGATGGCATCGGTTGCACTTCCCTTATCTACCAACGCTATAACTCCGTCATAGAAGGCCACCAAATTTGTTAGGCACAATTTACCCTCAGTGAGGCTATGTTGGCTGTCACCAGTCACCTCTTATTTAATTTTAAGTATGACTTCTGATACAATATTTCTTTATAAAAAGAAATTTTCTTTCTTTTTTTTTTTGCTATTTAAGTCTGCTTTAAATACAGATTTTAAGTTATTGCAATGTTGACACATGGTAACATGCCATATATCTGAAAAAAAAAAAAGAGAGACATGGCTACACTTCCTTATATAAACTACTCCTTTCCCATCACTTTTCCCAGCTGTTTTGGCTTTCTTTGCATGTGTTTCAAGGAGAGCATGAATTCCTTTATTATCTCTGCAGCCATAGTTGCTAAAAATCTAATCCAGCTCTCATCCTGCCTTACCTTAATTGCTGTAAGCTTTTTGTCATGTCTTTCCCCTGCCCACCTCATCTTTCTGCATAATTTTGTTGTGTGCAAGTCATGAGACAGAATACAGATAAATCTATCTTTGAGTACATTGAAGATGCTTGTTAAAAAGCAGTGTTTTTCTTCTCTTTAGCTTAAAACATGACAAAATCAATTTTTAAAACTTCACATCTTAAAGTGATTTTGACGTTCTGAACCCTTTAAGTGATGTGCAAATGGCAGAATGATATCACATTGCCAATCAGTTGCTCACTGCTACAAACTCCACTTTCCATGCTGCTTCAAAAGCATGGTATAATCAACAAGTAAGCCTTTAAAATGTAAATTAAACAAAGTGCACCTTTAGATTGAAACAAGAAAAGACTCATTTTTTTCACACACCAAGACCATAAATGTCTATTTCATAATAGTAACTCGTAAAGTAGCACTAAGTGATTGGGGGATTTCAGAGGTCATTTTACCTAGATGCCCCAGTACTGAACTCCCTAGCTTTAATTTCTAAGATTTGTGATTATTTAATGTAACTAAAATTTGTGTGCTATCCACACAGAACAGATTAGTGTTGCAAGTAGCATGGAACTATTCCCATATGACACATGCTCCTTGCTTCAGAGAACATGGAAATCAAAAATCAACACTAACAGCAGAATGCCTTTCTTATTATGAAAAATGTGGGAGGGAAAAACTTTCTTGTCCACTCTGGAGGACAAAGCAGAAAGGTTAGCCAAAGCCATCTAAAATGCTTATAATACTGGTAATTGTACTGAGGGAAAAGAAGGTAGTGATGGGCTTCTCCAAGCCGCCTCCCAATCCACCAGCCATTGCCACGGCCCATTAAGGGGAAATGCAATACATTCACGGTTTCTAAGGCCAGAAAGGATTAACATGTCCATACAAGATAGTACTCCTTTTCCTCACCACAAGAATGTATTCAAATAGGTAACAAAACATTTCCCTCATTACCTGACATGAACAATATATTACAAATCTCTTCTTGTTTTAAAGGCATGAATGATTGCAAGTTTGAAACTTTGTCCAATAAACTTTTAATTTACACTTACTCCCAGAAAACTGTTTCTTGTTTCAAGGTTGACTTTGTGTAGCTTCAATTTTCCATCGCCAGGTCTGGTTATTCCTTGTGCTTAAGATTGAAATTCCTTCACTCTCTGCTATCACATGTCTTCCTATAGTCTGAATACCTGTCCCAGGTAATCAAAATTGCCCCTCAACTGTTCCTCCGACAACCTGAATATATTTTCCACACTAATTTCCCTCTCCTTCCTTGAATTCAGTGATTCTTTCCATGGGTCTTCCACATGTGCAAGCACCAGAACTGGATACTGTATTCGGATAAGGTTCAGAGATTAAGTTCCTGTTTTGGGTATTGGTGTTTTGTATCACAGAACAAGTAAGGCTGTTGGAATGCATAAAAAAAAAAGTGTGGAAATGATTTTTTATCCAAACTGTGTATGAACATTCATGATATCTTCATATTATATACTAATAGATCCCGTCTTAACTTGCCTTTCCACTGAAAACTGGAAGCCTAACCCTGGATTACAGAGTTGCAGAGCCTGTCATGAGGCTCTTTCTCCTCACACCTGCTAAATGCTCTGTGCACATCAGTGACTACCCAGGAGAATGACTGCCAACTCCTGGTCTGTCCCAAGAGTGATCGGCTAGCAAGCAGGGTATTTCTTAGCAAAATACTGATATTTGCAAGAAGGAAAATTCCAGTGCTCCTTCAACAGTTGCAGCTAGTTTAAATCCTTCCTAGCAGTGGTACTCATAATCCATCAACGGCAAATTGCCATTAGTAACGACTCATGTTACGGTTTATGGGCTAAAACATATACCCAATCTCTATCCCTTCTTTGATGCACAAATTACATGCTCTGGGCATATTAATAAGTCAAATGGTCAATGTGATGAGAAGGTGAGACAAAGCCAGAAGTCTCTTGCATAGCAAACACACCTTTCCATTGGGCAGCCTTTGTTACCAAACAGCATTGTAGTGTGTGCTAGCAGCCCAGAAAGTCAACCGTGTCCTGGGCTGCATCAGAAACAGTGTGGCCAGCAGGTCGAGGGAGGTGATTCTCCCCCTCTACTCCGCTCTTGAGAGACCTCACCTGGAGTACTGTGCCCAGCTCTGGAATCCTCACTACAGGAAAAACACGGAGCTGCTGGAGCAAGTCCAGAGAAGGGTCACAAAGCTGATCAGAGGGCTGGAGCACCTCTCCCATGAGGACAGGCTGAGGGAGCTGGGGTTGTTCAGCCTGGAGAAGAGAAGGCTCCAGGCATATCTATTCACGGCCTTCCAATACCTAAAGGGGACCTACAGGAAAGACGGAGAGGGACTGTTTCTTAGGGAGTACAGTGATAGGACAAGGGGTAATGGGTTTAAACTAAAAGAGGGGGGATTTAGATTGGACATGAGAAAGAAACTCTTTCTTGTGAGGGTGGTGAGGCACTAGAACAGGTTGCCCAGAGAAGTTGTGGAGATCCCATCCCTGGAAGTGTTCAAGGCCAGGTTGGATGGGGCTTTGGGCAACCTGGTCTAGTGTAGGGTGTCCCTGCCCATGGCAGGGGGGTTGGAACTAGATGATCCTTGTGGTCCCTTCCAACCCAAAACATTTTATGATTCTATGATTACAAAACTACTTGCATGGGTTCCTTTGGAGCTAAATCATTCCATCTGTTTCAAAACTTCGCACTTCTCTAGCTCTTCTTAGTCACCAAATAGACTGTACATTCCAGAGAGTCCATGCTTGTGGGCAAATCATAAAATTCTTAAGGGAGGTCCTTAGGGTGTTTCTCCTTGCTTGTAGTATAACATGTAAGCTGCATGATATTTAAAGATTATTTTTGTAAATTCGTAATCAGTTACTCTCACAGATTTTTTAATTTTTTTTACTGAAGTGTCACCAATACTGTCCTGGTATGGCAACTGGGTAGCATGTTCAGAGACATAAATTAATTTAAAGTATGATTCTTTGAGTCTGGTTTCATTACTTCTTGCTAAGACTTCAATGGTTCTACTTACATGTGGTTTTCAAACATGGGTTATCATTAATCATTGACTGGGTTACCTAAGCCAATACAGAAGCTTCACAGTAAAATTCCAGAAACAGATCACCTTCTTTTGTCTCTCCTGGCCCTGCAGCAGAAGCAGGGAACCTAGCTCTTAAGCAATCTATCTTTCTTACAACAGGACCTACAGAAGACCAGCCAGGACCTCTTCCCTCCTTGGAATAGCTGCTCAAAAATTTGTGTCATGAGGTTCACTATGACAGTATTATTTTTACCTCCTGTCTGGACAAATGATATATGCAGTTTATATACTATCTCAGTAGTAAGAAAAGAAGTTGTTCAGTGTAAAATCATTTCCAGAGCCAGAAAGAACAAGTCCATTTTACTCTCTGTCCTCTTCCTTAACACACAATTTCCTCCTGTAATCCTTACTATATGTCAAACAACTTCTGATTAAAATGTTTCTTTGAGAAATGTCTTCTGACACAGACCTATTTTGCATTCCCTTTTATGGCATTGACTTATTTTAGGATTCAAAGACTTCCTTTAAGTGCTTGATCATATAATTAACCTAATACTAATCTGGTCAGGTAGGGGGGAATGAAATAATCATATATGACCTATGGGTCGCAAGAAAACAAAGCAAACAGCTTGGATTTTACATAGCAAATATTCAAAACAAGCTTTGTCTGTAGTTTGAAGACCAGATCAACAATCAGAATGAGTGGCAGTTCCAGAGGGAATAACTGTGACATTCCTTAGTTATATCACTGCTAGTTTATCTCATTAATCTAAGGCCTTACATTTTAACTTGAATGAGAACATCTTAGCACGTTATCTTTTGGCTTAAAGGATGCTTATCAAGATGAACATCTACTTTGCATTTTTTGATTCTGCACATTTTTCAGTGGTTACCAAAGACGGTATAAGATTGCAGAATTCTCAGTTGTGCATGCACAGACACACATGTATGCATGCACTCTTTTGTCCAGCAAGCTGAAATATTCAACTCACTTCACTGTTTTATTTATTCACTATAGTCTGTGTAGTGTAGTCTAGAATGAAGAAATAGGATCACTATATCTATTGATCATACAGTGAAACACATGCTTTTATACTTCATCTCTGTAATCCCCTGGGTTTATGTTTCACTCAGATACTGTGATGAAGAATAGCCTACAAATAAGATGGCAACTTTTTAACCTCCTGGGTGTTGTTGCTTCCAGAGAACTATTAACTCCTGTGCAATTGCTTCAAATAGGCAAATAGTATCAAGTAGGACACTTTATTAACACTAGCAGCCTCCTTGTAGTACTTCTGCAAAAATGTGGGCTGTCGCTGCCCAAGCCAGATTGCTAAAGGAGGTCAGAAGAGATCCTGCTGTTACAATCCTGAGATGCGTTCCCAGTTTATATTAGGCCTTTTCCAGCTTTTTTGAAGACTAAACTATGGTATTTTCTTAAGATGTGTTTCCTAAGTGTTTCTTAGATATCTTTGTCGTAGTTTTACTCCAGCCTTTGGCTGGGCACCACGTAGACGCTCGCTCAGTCCCCCTCATCAGGAGGGGGGAGAGAATCAGAAGAGTGAAAGTGAGAAAACTCGTGGGTTCAGATACAAGAGTTTAATAAGTGAAGCAAAGGCCGCCTGCACAAGCAAAGCAAAGCAAGGAATTAATTCACCGCTTCCCATGGCAGGCAGGGGTTCAGCCATCCCCAGGACAGCAGGGCTCCATCACACCTAATGGTTACTTGGGAAGACAAACGCCATCACTCCGAACGCCGCTGCCCCCCTTTCTTCTTCCACCCAAGCCCCTTATAAACCGAGCATGACGCCATATGGTATGGAATATCCCTTTGGTCAGTTGCGGTCAGGTGTCCTGTCTGTCCCCTCCCAACTCCCCGCACACCCCCAGCCATCCCGCCGGTGGGGCGGTGCGAGAAGCAGCAAAGGCCTTGGCTCTGTGTGAGCATCGCTCAACAACAGCAAAAACATCTCTGCACTATCAGCGCTGCTTCCAGCACAAATCCAAAACACAGCCCCACACTGGCTACTATGAAGAAAATTAACTCTCTCTCAGCTGAAACCAGGACAATCTTTTAAAAGATTTTGTATTTTTTTGTTTGTTTTTTTTTCACTTAGAGTTCATTCTGCTAATTCAATTAAATCCTTCTTCAGGGCTCTATGCTTCTCCAGCATTTCCAAAACACCTTCATTATCATGAACTACCACTATTTATTAGACATAAGAATTGATATTATGTGTTAAACTTCAGCACTATTTAGAAGGACTTTTAAATTAGCAGTGTTAGATGGAAAGAGATGAGGCATTTTTGACAGGATCTAGTAGATATTTTTTTTAAGAACAGAAAAGTTTTTAAGAAATGTTTTTAGGAAAAGAAATGCAAAGTAGATGTTCATCTATCCTAAATAGTGTATTTTCAGTATTAACCTGAAACCATTCAAAATTTGCTGCTTAAAAAGTGTGAAATTATCCTTTCCATGAAGTGGATTAACTTTTTCTGTTCATACTGCTGAACAATCTCCACATATTCCTTACAACAGAAACCAAGTTCTGGCTGTTCAGTGTTGTTAAAAATTCTAGAAAACCTCCTAAGGTCTTTTTCCTTGAGGGTGGGTTTGAAATCCAAAGCGAGACTTCCAGCTTTCCCAACATGGTGATTTTCAACAGCTCCTTCGTTTTGAAGCTAGTGACAGAATATTTGGGCTTCCACTGTCTATCAGTTTTAGGTGCAAACTACTTTTGCCTAAAGTACTTGACTGAGGTTTTCCTACAATCTGGATTTTCTAACAGAAAAAGAGCTCAAGACATACTGGAGATGTACCCCAAATAACTTCATATCACTGGGATGTAGCTGATTTTTTTTTCAAAGTACCCTTAGCCATCATGATATGTTAAATAATCACTGGAAGGAAAAAGAGAGAAAGAAAATACATTGTAGTAAAGTCATCATGAAATGATTAAAAAAAATAGAGGTTTTGTCCTGTCAGATACAAACTCTCAGAACTGTGCAAGGAACAGGATGAATATACACCTTAAGAGAGGTGCTCGTGACAATATTTCTGTTTGTAGGAGCTGTGTGGAAAATAAAGTCATGTGTAAAACTAGTGAAAGAGATAACCTTCCAGATTTTAATAGCCGGATTACTGGAAATCATGATTCTCCACACTTCTAAATGGAGACTCACACCACTCCACCCACCACACCTTCTGTTTTGAAGAAGTGAAAGCAATAGTAGTACGCTTCCCACTGCACTGACATGCAAACAATAGGAGTGTGACTATTTTGTTTCCCTAAACATGCTGGTATCCTAGACTACAACCTACATCCCAAAGTCCTGAGGGAACTGGCTGAAAAGGTTGCCAAGGCACTCATCATGATATTTGAAAAGCCATGGCAGTCAGGTGAAGTCACTGGTGACTGGAAAAAGGGAAACATTGCACCCATTTTTAAAAAGGGTAGAAAGGAGGACCCTGGGAACTACTGACCTGTCAGCCTCACTTCTGTGCCTGGAATGATCATGGAACAGATCCTCCTAGAAGCTATGCTAAGGCGCATGGAGGACAGGGAGGGGATTGAAGACAGTCAGTATGGTTTCACCATGGGTAAGTCTTGCCTGACCAACCTAGTGACCTTCTATGATGGAGTGACAACATCAGTGGACAAGGGAAGAGCTATGGATGTCACCTATCTGGACTTCTGTAAGGTCTTTGACATGGTCTCCGACAACATTCTTCTCTCTAAGTTGGAGAGATATGGATTTGACGGATGGATTGTCCAGTGGATAAGGAATTGATTAGATGATTGCATCCAGAGAATAGTGGTCAATGGCTCAATGTCTGGATGGAGATCAGTGACAAGTCGTATCCCTCAGCAGTCCATAGAGGGAGAAGTACTGTTTAATATATGGAGGGCAAATGATAAAGAGAAAACAAGAAACACTCATACAATACCTTGTTTAAAAGAACAAGAATCTCTGGGCTTTGTGCTTGGAACAAGCATTGGAATCTGTCAACAAGAGAAAAGTTATAATGATCTACAGACTAGAAACTTTGGCATATTAAGTATTTCTTTTCCTGTATGCGAGAGAGGAAAAAAACAGGTTAAAATGCTGTATTAACTTTAACAAGTCACAGAAATATCGATGTTCTTTTGCCAACCCAATTGCAAATTACAGTAATTTGAGGGATGTCCTAATGCTTTGCAGGAGCTCTGGAAAGCTGAAAACCCTTAAAGTACAGTGAAGTTTGATGACAGTCCTGATCCATCCTCAACAGACTCAGACTTGTGGCTGGAGTTATCACACAACTTCTCCTGCTGGGTAATCCTCTAGCTAAAGAGTCCTGCAAGTGTCTGTTTATTGCAATTTACTGATGGTAGGAAGAGTTACAGACCTCAGGTACAGGACCTTGAGAATATGAGAAGATGACTCGAAACAGTTATCTCTGGAACTGTATCACAAACTTTCATCATACAAATATTTCACTGAACAGTTATACCACTTCAAGGATGTACTTGTGCATAGTAATTCCAAATGAATACCCATGAATTAGGTCTGGACTAGCTGGGATCTCTGTTCGGCTTTGCATTGCACTATGTAGATGGTGTTTCTCTAGTTCAGGTGTGATAACTGCATAGTTTTGTTCTTCAAATTCAACTCCCTGAATGCTGGCCAAGAGGGTTTCTGCCACAGGGGCTCAGCAATCAGCTTGCTTAAAAAACCTTTAATTTCTTTCTGCAGCTGTTCTGAACAGCTTCAACAAGATTTCTTATTGATCAATAAAAGATAGATCAATATTCATTGAAAACAGTACAGGGAGAATATTCAAAACAAAGCCAGATGGATCATTACTTTTCTCCCTTCAAATATGTTGAGATGTCAAATATTGCCACTGTGTCATCCTCTTATATAAAGAAAAATGTGGAGGAGAAGATATTTCTGAGATTTTACTTTGATGTGGTGATGAAAACATTGTTGAGACAAAGCAGAAACAGTACAGAAGCCTTTGAAAATGAGGAAAAATGAGTGTTTGTGGAAAGGAGTTCTCAGCTCCTTATCTCTGCAGTCAGAGAGAAAAAGAATAACCAAAAGAGGGTAGGAAACGCCCCAGGTTAAATCTGGTTCCCCTTCAGGATAAAGTTTCCATATTTTTACATGTTCACAGGGAAAACTGGCTACAGATGCTAGTATGATTTATGGTTAAGGAGAAACATTTGTGTCGTAGTGAGCATAGGCTTGGAGAATCAGCTATTTTTCATTCAAAAGGCATAATTGTCGACTCCAAATGGAATAAAACTTTGCTTATTTTCACTTACTGATCTTTTTAACAACTTGGAGATTGCACAGACCAAGAAATACAGTAGGGTTATGGAGGGAAAGATAATCTCTGAAGGAGTACATGAATAGAAATGCTTGTAATGTTTAAATCTGCATCTCATAGGGCATAGCTATTGAATTCTTGAGGCTAGCCTGTAACTTTGAGGTCTGAGATCTCTGTCACATGAAGTGATGTCCCTCACCTTATTCATGGATATACACCTGTACTGCACAGTCTTCATAGAATCATAGAATCATTAAGGTTGGAAGAGACCTCCAAGAAAGCTTTCTGCATCACACAAACTTTCCCTGAAGCCAGAGGGCTCCAGGCAGAAAAAGTCCATGCAATTCCACCAAATGGATTTAGCAGCTTCCCAGAGCTACAGAACAAGGTCATATATTTTAAGGAGTTCAGAGACTAATGATGTAGTTCTCTTTATGTGAGCACCACACATAACACAGTAAATTTTTTATTAGATCTCTAGGTAATATGGAAATACTCATATTTATATTACACATGATAATGTTTCATACTATGCTATGAATACTTAGCATGCATAATGAACTTCTAAAGGACTTGATTTAATCTTAACATCTTCCTATAAAACAAAGCAAAACAAATAAATACACACAAGAACAAATTTTGACCAACTGTGTGCTCCAGCCAGGAAAACACTTTAGCATCTGCTTTGTACCTTCTCTGGGGAGTCCTTCTATGCTTAAAATTAAGCAGTTTCTTAAATGCTTTGCTGGATTAGCTCCCTAGAGCAAAAATACAAGATTCTACAGTTTGTCACAATATTTCTGATTTAATGAGTCCCTGTGCTTTTGTCAATTGGCATCTGAACATTAACATTTTCCAAGTATAGTTGTTGCTTCAATGAATATGGGTAATAAAAATCTGTACTGTTGCACAAAAACACTTGATTCCATTCTTTCATTTGCCATGGAGGTATATTTTCTGAACCCAATTAATAGTGCAAGTTAATTGTTAAGTAGCAGCTGGTGTACTATTCTTGAAGAGTTTCTGAACATAGTGTTAGAAGGAATTATAATTCCAAGGTCTTGAAATACTATGCATATCTTTACATTCTCTCTCTCTCTCTTTTCTTCTGTGGTCATTATTTTAATGAACAGGTTTAGCTAACACCTCTCTGGAAAGGTAGGCAATAACAGACCCAATTACTGTAATATCCATAAGTAATCAAGGGCTATGAAGTGGCTCAGCAGGGAGTCTAACTCATAGCCTAGGACTGATCTATACAGAATTTTTATGTGGGAATGAAATGATCTAATTCCTACCAAATACAGCCTAAGGCACTGTGAGCACCTGGAGCATATGCCATGCTTTCTCTACCATCTTCCAATCTGCTAATCCTCTAAATTAAGACCTTGGTCCTACACAGGACAAAAGAAAAAATTCCAAACAACAAAACACTGATCCCAAAAAAGGGAAGAAGAACTTTCTTTCTCATTGTTTGTACTACTTCACTTACTAGAAGCTCCAGTAACGGCTGCATTACATGGTTACTATACTACTGTTTTCTTCCCTCAACAGCAGTTGGTAATAGTTAGAGACAGGTTGTAGGGTTAGGTAAACTTTCGGCATGGATATTGTTATGGCTTCACTCTGGTAGGTGCTGTATAAAAAATAAGTAATCTAGAAAATTTGCACTATGAGCCGGAATAAAGAGATGGGACAAAAAGGTTATTTTAAATATATACTCTTAGTTAATTAACTAAATGTAATTCATTTAAACCAAGTCCCAGTGAGCTTAATATTTGCTTAAAGAAAGATTTGGCTAAGAACTTCAGAATTTGACCTTCCTTTTTTTTTTTTTTTTCCTTCAGTGTGTGAAGACCACCATGTAAGCTTGCTGATATGAGGGGGGAAAAATAATTTGTCACATCTAAGTAGTGTAATTGCAGTAAAGATCACAGGCAAAAAATGTGTTTCATTTTCTGAACTACAAGTTTAGGATAAAAATTAAAATCAACAGTAGCTGTAGGAAAAGCTTTCTGAACAGCTAAAGAGATGAGATAATATTACAGAACATTTAATTTTAAGAAAAAAAAACATTTTTTTTTCAAGGTTGAGTTTTCCCTTAAGCTAAAGGCAGCACATATATTTTGAGCACTGCAATGCAGACTGTGTCATGTTCCGTAAGAAGCGAGAAGAAAGAAAAACACTTTACATTGCTGTTAGTAGAAAACAAGAAATCAAAATAAATGATGGGCCAAATCCATATTTGGGGTAAATCAGTGTTGGCTTTGATGAAAGTGTCATTTTATATAGATGAAGAGTCTGCACCAATGCATTTAATTCAAGAGAAAAAGTAAAAAATC
The DNA here is from genome assembly GCA_013399095.1 of Psophia crepitans. Taxonomy (NCBI): domain Eukaryota; kingdom Metazoa; phylum Chordata; class Aves; order Gruiformes; family Psophiidae; genus Psophia; species Psophia crepitans. The sequence goes on from VWZZ01007526.1 coordinate 112,749, forward strand.
CTTCTGTCAATTCCAACTTGGGCAGCAAATTCAGCAGCAAGACATTCTGGTGCGGAGACCACAACGCACTTAAGGTTATGATACTTAGGGCACAATGAAGTACTACTCTTGCCCAGCAAAGAGCATCTTTGCCATTTAGGCATAGGTATACTCCTTCCAACTGACAGCAGACAGGACCTATCTGAGGTGCTATACAATGCATCAGGTACAAAAGAGACAGCTTAAAGTTGCCATATTTAAATAAAAAAAGAGCCTTCCTGCTTTTCCTTTTTGCTCTTGACATTTTAACTAAGATACTGTACTTGTTTTGGATAGGATAGAGTTAATTTTGTTCACAATAACTTGTATGGTGCTATGTTTTGGATTTCTGATGAGAACAGTGTTGGTAACACAGAGATGTTTTTGTTACTGCTGAGCAGTCCTGACAGAGTCAAGGCCTTCTCTGCCTCTCATACTACCCCACCAATGAGTAGACTGGGGGTGAACAAGACGTTGGGAGAGGACGCAGACAGGACAGCTGACCCTGACTGACCACAGGGATGTCCCATACCATATGACATCATCCTCAGCAATAAAAGCACTGGGGAAGAAGGGAGAAGGAGGACATTCGCAGTTATGGCATATGTCTTCTGTTGTGGTTTAGACAGTTACTTTACCTCCCGATGCACCCCCCTCTCCACCCCGCCCTCGCGTGAGGAGGCAAAATTGGGAAAAGACAAGGAGCTGTGTGGGTTGAAATAGAAACAGATTTAATAAAAGAGTAAAAATCTTAACACCAGTACTAGGATAAAATACAGAAGGCTATACTCAGCCAATATAGGGATCGTGAGCTGCACCCTCTCAGCCGTGAGCGCTGATGCACACACAGCGAGCAGCGCAGCTCCAGCGAGAACGGGACAGTCACCGTCCCGTTATCCAGCAATGTAGAATGAAAACAGATCTACATGAGTAGACTTAAACTTTCCATTTTAATTGTGTTTAACTGCTTATTATTAAAGCAAATAACCCAGTCTCTCTGTTAATCTTCTAGAATTGCATAAAATGCAATACAAGTAATGAATTAATTGCACACGTCACCGTGGTATAGACTGAAATGACCAAGTTTTTCTCTCCTCACATGAAAAACTTCTCTTATCCTCCCAGGAGAAGCATGTATCAGGTTTTTTGTCACTAGTCACATGGTACCATCATAAATCAACTTCTAGAATAATATAATCCAGCATCAGTTTGCAAAGATACATCACACCATAAATTCAGCTCATAGTCAGCTACCAGATCTCACTGGAGTTTGAACCAGCATGTTTGAAACTGTGGAACTGTCAAGTAAATGCCTGAATATATATACATAGATATAGGCATACAATATATATATACTAAAAAAAAAAAAAAGAAAGATTAGAATGTGGAGGGGTTGTTTGCTTTTCCAGCATAGCAACTAAAACAGCAAGTACAGATGCACAAGAAATAAACAAGAATAGATGTGTAAGAAAGTTAAAATAGGTTTATTTCTAAGTACTTATTTATTATTAGAGTTAATAAAATGTGATCAACTGGTTTTTTCCTCAACTGAATGGATTTATTTGTTCATTTTTATTAAAAACGCCACTTTTCTCACCCACTTTTAAGGATTCCTATCTCTTTCTGCAATAATCTGACAAGATGTCATAAAAGATGATAGAAAATGTTAGCCTGTCTTCAAAAGTCTTAAACATAAACAAGGAATAAAAGAGGGTAGGAAATGATTTATGCATATGAATACAACTACAGTTACTTATCAGGTCTGCACTTCTATAAATATTTCATTAATGCCATTTCTACAGAAGTCTGTCAAATTCCACTGAGTTTACAGTGTCATTCAGTAGAAATCCCAGGGTTTAGCATTTTGGTTTCTTAATTGTGTGTATCACTGGTTAGATTTTATCTGCTCTCTGGGAATTTTTTAGAGAATTAAAAAAAATTATTTTTAAAAGCATAAATAATTTATAGTCAATATCCACTGACTGTCAAAAAAAGATTCAGAATCCAGATTCTTAACAGGGCGTGGGATCTTAATTCCCGAATTCCTTTAGAAAATTCAACTACAAATGTCAGAATAAAACTAGAAAAGGTCTTTCTGTGTTTTGAGTCCTGTGTGATTCTATTACTGATAAAATACATATGGTTAGTCTTGATAACATAAAAGAGAGAAAGTCTGGTTGAAAAGAGTGGATTACCTTCTGGTACGCCCATGAGTAGGAAAGTGTTCTGAAAACATATTGGGAACTGAAGAATATACCCGGGAGTCTGATGCTGAGATACAAGTCTTGACTGCAGGTTTATCAGGTGGCTAAAGGAAAGGAGGATTCTTGAAGGAAATGAGCAGTTGTAAACTGCAAACCATTGATTTTTGTTAGGATAAAACACTAAGAGCAACCATTGCAGGTTGGACAAGGAGGGAAAACATTAACAATAAGAATTTTGTCACAGGAGTTCCAGCATAATTTTAATATTAATGGCAAAGTATTAAATATGTTTATAAAGATTTAATAGGTAATTAATAGATTGCAATTATCAGAACCCATATTCCCAATAGCTTTCATATGATACTACCTTTGAAGAAAATACACTTATTTGTCCATATTTTCAGCACAAATAGATTCTTGAACTATATGAAGCCTAACAACTGATGAAACATATACCAAAGCTGGGCTGCTATTTTTAAAACCACAGCTTTTTGATATAAAATGCAATTTTAGTCCTAAAAAAATTCTTACAAATTTCAATGGTTGAATTATTCCCATTGATAAGAGAGGAAAAAAGAGACGATAAAGGAAGTTAGAACCACGTTTTAATACCACTCTTTTTCGTTCTTAGTGACAAAAAGTATGATGAGAAGAAGTTCTATTTTTATATAAACTACAGTGGTATTCATGCAATTTCACACTGAAAGAAATTTTACTGGGAAGTTCAAAGACATTAACAAATCTTTCAAAATTATTAAATTTCCTTGATTTTTTTCTCACAACTCTCTTTTTTCTTTCAGTCAATGAACTAACCTTCTGACATAACATGGAGAAACACACCTTAACTATAAAAAAGCGAGACCAGGTGGTGTTTCAAGTGAAAATGGAGATCAATTTGCAAATGTGTCTAATTGCGGATTAGTGCTTATAAAACTTCACAGCAGGGAACTATGCACAAATCTCACAGAAAAACTGGTTTTTTCCCCTCAGGAAACCCTACAGTGCTAATGCCCTGTGGGGGACACAGTCTCACAATTTAATTCAGTTTCTTGTCATGTTCCGTATGGGAAAAACCTCCAGAAGTTTATTCTTGTTTTAGGGTGAATCTAACCACGCTTAAATACTTAAGTAACTCCTAGGAGGTTGTGTTTTCCTTGAACTACATCTTCAATCCTTCCTGGAAATTAACCCAAAAAACCTCAGATCTATGCCTGACTTTTCAGAGCATAGTCCCAACCATAATGTGTTTGGAGGTATTCATCTAGAGGAAGTCAAAACAAATAAAAGCCCCACTGTACACCAGTGACCCGGGAAGCCTGAAGGGGACATTTGTGATTAATATGATTTCAAATAAGGTCTTGTTTGAACAGGTATGGCTGGAAGCACAGTCTGCTTAGAGTCTCAGTGTAAATGAGGTGTTGCTTGAAAGCCAGCTCATGGATATATCTGACTGATTGAATTTTTCCCTTCATAGCCTGGGGGATGGTCATTTAGAGATTGGGAGTCTTTTCTGACTGAAATGAAAAAGATTTAAAATATATTTGAAGCTGACAGGTAAGAAGCAGCAGGGACTACACACAGTCCATGGACATAACTTTCTCTAAATATAAAAGTAATAAGAGAATCTTAGAAGAATACAATCCAGCAGCTGTGGGAGAAAGAGCAGTGCTTTTCAAGGTTAGTCAGAGCAACAGTTTGACAAAGAAAATCTCTGTCACCAAAATTAGGGGAAAATCTGCTTCTTGCCAGCCTGTGACTGGTATTTTAAAGGGTAAAGTAATAAACTGCATTCAAAGTGACAGGGTTAGAGGACCATGAAGTTGCATTTATGTGTTTGGGTTTATTACCCTTGAACACTCAGCAGCAAGGTAATTTTGTTTCAGCTTTCTTGTAATGAGGAACACCACTCTGGCTCACTTCTCAAAATTTCCCCAGAGAAAATGCATGTACATGCACTGTTTAGTGAGCACACCAATTCCAAAATTTGGGATAAAACGAGGTGTGAGAATATGTCATGCAGACAGTCACTACTACTTTCCAGAAATATCAGCCTTCATTTGATAGATATAATTTTTCCTAATGACAAGATACTTTTACATCTTTCCTTCTGTCATGACTGATCCAGCTCTGCTGGTTGGTGTAGGTGAGACTGAAGCCAAAACTCCAGCTGCACTCTGTCAACCTGGTCACTGAATGACTGCCAGTCATACAGTGGTCATATACTCCTTTATCCCCAATTAAAAAATCTGAAAAACCACACAAAATCATTAGGAAAGGCAGGTTTTAGTGGGCTTTTGTGCTCAAGAACAGATACAAAGGTCAGGAGATCACCAAATCTCATTGTATAAGAACTCACAAAAGCTTTAAATAGAAACCTAAAAGCTGCAAACCACACTTACAAGACAAGTTTTGCTGCTGCTCCACATAAAGTAGTTGCCTTGGAAGTCCACAGAGTCACTTAACATTTGTGTGAATGGATGCTGTAAGCATCAGATAAAAAACACTAATTGTAATAAGTTGCACAGTCAAAGCATCCAAGAATGCAGGTATTTCCTTTTTTCTACGAATCTTTCCTAGCAAAAATATACAGAACTGGCTAAGTGCCTTTTCTTTGTCAGGTAGCAGTCTGGGTGTCCTAAGCCATTTTTATGTTGTGCACTGTGACACCTTGCCTTTCATTCCCTTTGTAGTAGGGTGACCCTGATCTTAAATGGCTACTCAACCATTAATGTTAAAAAGTACAGAGGCTCATACACATCTAATTATTTTTATAACCAAGAAAATGACCATTTGAGGCAGAGAGACAAAAAAACTTTTTACTGTCCTCTGAACCTGATAACTGCCTTGAGGAATACTTTATGGTTTACAGCTGTAGACTTAGGAAAGTACAGTGGTTACCTTTTCCATTAAAAGTCAAAAGGATTTTTTACCTTATGCCCTTAATATATCTTTCAAAATATCTGCGAAACTCCAACCTTCTGGCTGTCAGCCACTAACACACACATACTGCTTTGCCTCTGTCATAGAATCGTACCATAGAATCATAGAATGGTTTGGCTTGGAAGGGACCTTAAAAGATCATCTGGTTCCAACCCCCCTGCCATAAGCACGGATGCCACCCACTAGACCAGGTTGCCCAAAGCCTCATCCAGCCTGGCCTTGAATTCTTCCAGGGGTGGGGCCTCTACAGCTTCTCTGGGCAACCTGTGCCAGTGACTCACCAGCCTCACAGTGAAAAATCTCCTCCTAATTCCTAATCTAAACCCTCTTTTAGTGTAAAACCATTGCCCCTTGTCCTATCATTATCTATCCAAGTAAAGAGTCCCTCTCCACCCTTCTTATAAGATCCCTTTAAGTACTGAAAGGCCACAATTAGGTCTCCCCGGAGCCTTCTCTTTTCCAGGGTGTACATCCCCAGCTCTCTCAGCCTTTCTTCACAGGAGAGGTGCTCCAGTCCTCCAATCATCTTCGTGGCCCTTCTCTGGACTCGCTCCAACAGGTCCACATCTTTCTTGTGCTGTGGGCCCCAGAGCTGGACACAGTACTCCAGGTGGAAGTTGCCCTTTCTGCAAAGTTTTCTAGCATGCTGAGGTACTATGGATAGTTCTGAGTATAGGAATTGCTTTTTTAAGAGATGGGAGGAGGAAGAGAAGAAAATTGATCTGATGATGCAGACTGGTCTTTATGGTTGCAGGCCTACACTCCAGTTGGCTTCAAGAGGCAAGTAATCAGCCCCTAGAAGGAATTAATTTAATAATGTAGCTATACCCCTATTAAGTTCATGAGGCAGCAGATCTCTGGAGCTCACAGAGAAGGAGTGAGGTCCAGAAGACTAGAAAACATGATATATGTCTATGAGGTCTATAAGAGTGGATAAAGGCTGAGAAAGAGTTAGCTCAGTAGTCAGAAAAATGAGCAAAAGCTGATATGGATCTGCTGAGAACACGAACAGAAAAACCTCAAAGAAAACCTAGATCCCCTCTAGGGGACAGCAGACGAATAGTAGGGTTTATGCATAAGTGTGCAGCAAGAGATGTTCCATTCAGTGAAATGTTTGATGGTTTCACACGATTCTTTCATCAGCAAACCAGAAAAAAAAAGGTATGTATCTATTATGTGATAGGTGGGAACATACGTTGTGGCTATTCAAGAAGTTAATCAAATAATAAAATCACTGTTGCAGGTTTTCCCCTACTGATATGTATTGTATTTACTCATCCTCAGGATCTGACTTTACTTTTCAGGTTTAAGGTCACTAGATGTACCTACAACTGAACAGTCAAAGATCTCAACAAGTTTTACTACAGAAATTCTAACTTTTCAAGGCTGTTTTCAAAAAATTTAATCCAAGGCTGGAAGTCTGGATGTCCCATGATCTCACACTATCTCTGAAAATTTATAGTCCTAAATCTAGAAATGAATTCTGAAACAATATTTTTCTAAGCTTAGTTACATCTGTAACTAGCAAACATCCAACTGAACTCAGTAATGATGCAGCAATGTCAGAACAGTGAGATAAGGATGAGGTTTTTAACCTTGGTATGTCTGACTTCACTGAAGCATAAATCTTTACAAGGCACTTCACGCTGCTTTTGAAGTGCTGCATAGATACCTACTCTCCTAAGCAATAGCAAAATCAAGTGTAAGAGCTTGTAAGCTCAAAACACAGGCATAACACTTACTTAAGGTACAGGAAATTGTCTAGTTTAAAATCTACAACTGTTGCATAGCCACAAGGATTCTGAAAACCTTCCAATGGAAGGTGTCCCTCTTCAAAGCAGAGAAAAGGCATGGTAAGACAATAGGATACTGTCACCGTAGCTAAAAATTGGACCAAGTCTGCCTAATTACAATTTAGATTTAAAAACTAGACAAGAAGCAGTCTTTTGAAGGGGAAATTCTTTGCAAGTGGGAGATTTCATTTTTAAAATAATCACTGAAATCTTCTGTGGCATTGAAAGGCAGATCAGCAAATGAAGCAGAGAGTTATTGGATTAAAAAGACCAAGAACAGTAACCCTTGTGAATATGCAAAACTAGTTAGGAGGGTTTGAGGAATATGAGTGCAGCAGACCCCACATACAGGACAGAGTGTCTCTAATCCACCTCAGCAACCTTGTGAGCAAGTGTCATGTTTGATAAAGTGGTTCTCGTTGAGACGCACCATCTGTAAGGAATATTAGAGACTCCAAGGAAATGTCATGCTTGATAAAGCTGGTTATGTCAATGCCCATCTGAAGCACTAGCTAATATTTCAGAGCTCTGTAGACTGGGCGCAGGAAGAACTACTAACGATGATGAGCTTTAAGAAAGCGTCTGGGAATAGTGTTAATGAAAATGAGCACACTGGAAGCAGTCTGTACTAAAAGGGTTTTCATCAAACTTTTTTTTTTCCCTCATTTTGTTTGTTTTTGTTTTATTTCTTTTTCTTTTTTAAGTTCTGTTTGGGGAATGATGTCCTTTCTGCATTACAACAATCAGTACCTTAATGCTAACTTATTTCGCTATCATTTCACCGTGTTCATGCAGTGAATCTATCTTTTTTCATTACAGATATTAATTTGTGCATGGAACCCAGTCTGTGCAAGAAATCTTTCATTACCCTTGTTATTCCTCAGAAAACGCAGACATTTCCAATTCACTTTTTGTAATGGCTATGAATAGGACAACCTCCTTTTCAGTCACATCATTCTGCACTTCTTGACCAAATCTGAGAGGGAACACAGAACTGAATTTGGTTCATGAGAAGTTGCAATAAGCACTAGTGATATAAGGAGCAATTTCATGACTCCTTAATATTTCAGATCTAATATTTCCTGACCCTAGAGCGGATTTGTGTGACTACAAAGATGGCTTTGATTTCAGGTGGTCCGTACCCAGTACTGAAATTCCACCAATCCTTGAATTGTCCATACTGATATCAGATTTCTTTTAACAAACAGTCATCATTTAGGACATTTTTGTGCTAATACAGTGATGCAAAGGAACTTTATTGGGAGCCTGAATTTTAGCTCAGATGCTAACAAGGTAGGTGCAAATTAAGTCAATAAAACTTCTTAGGGTTTTTTGGTTTTGGTTTTTGGGTTTTGTTTTGGGTTTGTTGGGGTTTTTTTTTACATTCAGAACAGCATTCTGGTAAGATATTTCATACCCAGTTTTTCCAAATTACTGGCCTTTCTCCAGTACCCAGTGTCTTGGCTTTCTGTGTCATTTTTTAATGTTTTTTAGCATCATCTCAATTACACATGCACCATTGTAGTTATCCTTAGACGAATTTCCCATTTATTCTTACAAGGTAAACCTCACTAGACAAGAAATTTTGCAAGAAATAAACTTGGCCCATCCTAAATTGAAGAAGTTGGAAATGGACAACCATATTTACAAGAGGATTAAAAATATGCTTCATGCACAATAAACCAGAACACAGCCATACAATCTGGTTAACAGATTTTGATTTATCCTGCAGCTTTTTCTAATTTTCTCTCTCTTTCATATTCACTAACAACATGCCTGTGAGTTTCTGCTAATGAATTAGACTTCAGCTGTTCAGTAAGTATTAAGCTTTTCTTCAGTTTGTTCTACTGGATACATTGTTTGCTTGAAATAAATCCCTGTACAAATGAATGAATATTAGTCCTGAGACTGTACTTATAAATGAAGGCTTATTTGTGATACCAAATTGTAGCACAGATAGACCACTTGATGTCATTACAGAATATTTTGCAGTGTTAAAACAAAGATGCAATGTCATCTAACACTGAATATTATATTAGGGAAGAAGAAAAAAGAAAACATTTAATTTTGATTAGAGGTCTTATGTCTTAGATCATTATAGCAAGTTTTTTCCTTAAGGAAAATAGACTTCATTAAAATGTACATGTACTTTCTCTTTTCTCTCACACACATTTCAGATTAATCTCTTTCTAAAATAGTACCTGATACTGCTGGTTCATTTGTGGTACAAGAGATTTGCTGTACCCTGACCATTTATTGTCCTTTGGCAAAAAAAATCTTCAATTAATTATTTTAATCTCATTTGCCTGTGTTACAACTACAAAATAGCATTTTGTATTTTTATGAAGAAAATGGGCGCAATCAGAGCTATATCCTCAGTAGGTATAAGACACTTCACACTATGAAAGGTTTCATTTAGCCACAGACTGGATTGACACCCTCCTCTGTGATCCATATATTGCAGATGTGTTTCTCAATAAAAATAAAATAATAAAAAAAATAAAGGATTCCACCACAGGAGTTTTCAAGATGAAGTTTTCCACTAACAAAACACTTACTCTGTTTCTGCATGCACAGCCCTATCTGAAAGAGCGGCAAGAGATATGAAGTTGTAACAGGCAAGCTACATTAAAGACTTAAACCAGACAAATAACAGTTGCCTAAATGTCTAATAAATCCTTAAACAGGTTTCTGCAGCAGCCAGTAGTAGTTATATCACTGAATTACATAATTCTCAAGCGTAAGGTTAAGGAGGAGGCTAACGATGCTTTTTTGAACCCACTTGCATCTGCTGGAAAAGTGTGCCCTCATTATCCAGGGCAAGGTCATCAGGCACAACTTCTTGGGATCATCAGTTGCTTACTCTTACAAGTTTACTTTGAAATATTTAATTTTTCAGACACCACATGCAGTAGGACCATTTCTGTAGAATTTGTTCTGATGAGCTCAGAATAGGCCTGTATTCACCTCCTTTGTTGGAAGTATGAGGCACTTTGCAGGTCAGCACTGTCAAGACTGTTATTTAGGGGGAAGATTTTTCATTCATTTTCTGGTCTGTCACTGAGAAATTTCATCTTTATTATACAGCGTCTTTTGACTTTCAGTTTGATTTCAGTCCCTTTTTCTTCTGTTAATGAAGAAAATCTTTATCATCTTTTTTCAGTTTTACACTACCAAGCCCATTGTAAGGAAGAGTTCCTTTATGGCTAAAGTCCTGTAAAATCTGCAACACAAACTGGAGTCTAAACTCTGGAATAGGACAACCCTTTTTAAAGAGTAGTGTTCAATACCGGACAGAGGCCTCAAGAAATCAGCATTCAAAAAATCACACTTCTAAATATTTAGGGAGCAGCACTGAAATCAGCAAGATAGCACAGGTATCTAAGATAGATATATATAAATGCCTTCTCAGCTATTGCTGTTCTCAGGGAACACAAACAACCGTTAATGTCCACATAAAGGTCTGCGGTGCACCTTAAGATTTTTTAGACATATCTCCTGTAATATTCATACAATTATTATAGCTATCATTGCAACTCAATATCTGTTCTTGGCAGCATGTCATTAGACAATGTATACATAACAGTGAGGCAATAAAACAACTCCCACAGTACTCAAGAATTTTAATCCATTCTACACTCGACAGCTGAAGAAACTGGATTGACATATTACTAGCGGAGATCTTTTCATCTTTTACTCTTAGTCCTCAGTGACCTCTTTACAATAAAAAATGGATAGCACTTTTTTAACAGTCAATATAAAAGGAGTTTGTTGTGCTTCATAGAAATGTCCCCCAGAGAGCAAATCTTTTATCCTATTATTTACTATTTCTATATACACTAAAACAATTTAAAGTTAGAAAGATTTCTAATGTGGCGGAGGCTGAAATTCAGAGGTGAAAGCCTCTCCATCACTTGGAAACAGTTCTGAGATATCAGCCAACCAGCACCTACTTGCTCAAATGCACTGCAGTCCTGATGGATGGATAGCTTAATGCTGCTATGGTACCCTGCTGATCGATTTATCACACCAACTATTTCTCCACCATGATCCCCTTAAGGAAAAGGTGGAAATAGGGAGAATAGAGCCAGGGACATAAAAAGAAGTAAAACAAAAATAATCTCCATCAAGCTAGCAGAAATTTCCCAGTGGCACCAGCAACTGATAGAGCCTTTGTACCATAAGATGACAAAACTTGCAGTAAGCAGTGTGTCGTCTGCTCGCTCCTCTAGTTAAAACTGCAGGGCAGTGGGTGTCAGAATGACAGAGGACAAGAACAGACTTAAAAATTTCATGTCACATATACGGAACTTTTGATGAAAAAAGGCAAAATGAGTTCTGTTTTGACTAGTAGTATGTCCTTGTTTTTTGTTGTTGCTTGTGCAATTCTCTTTTTATGAGCCCAAATCTCCTGGCAAACATAAAGAGACTATTAATATGTGGGTTTTAATCTCTTGCTAGATTGCCTGCTTGAAACTTCTAGTATTGATCTTTAATTTAAAAAAAAAAAAAANAGAAAGCCCTGCCATCAAAGAAGAGGTTTTGCTGCCTGTTGGTTCTTGCTGAAACTACCAATAATGAAATTTGGAGTTTAGAAGTCTTTGGAACTTGTTCAATGTATTAGAACATTTAGAAAAAAAACTGGCATATCACATTACACTGTGACTTCACTTTGTAGAGTGATAAGCTAAAATCACTGGTCATTCAAATTGAGCAAATGAATAAATGAATTATAATGTAAATTCGAAGAGCTGAGTTTGGGCAGTTGAGTCCAATGTGACAAAGTATTCTGGAGAACTTACATGAGATCTTCAATTACTGCTGAGTAAGCTGGTTTTGAGTCGATGCTAAACTCCCACATTTGGAAGAGCCAAGCATCGAACTACAGATTAGGCCACCCTGGACAGGGCAAGAAAGGAAGTCTGAATAATAGTCTTTCCTTCTCCAAAATGGAAGTGAGAAACATGACTGATAAGAGATTTAGCTCAAAGCAGTGTATATTCAATGAGGAGTTCTGGAAGCAAGAACAATAATCCTCAGTAGGATAACTTCAGATAGTAAATGGAAAGCAAGAAAGTCTTGGACAAAAAAATGGTTGTTTCCTTTCTCTCCCATCCCTAGTTACAAAAAAAATCAACAAAAAATATCTACATTATTCAGTTGCTTGATTTCTACAGAGGCAGTAGGTCTGTATCTCATGTTATATTTTTCATTAAAATGGTATTGAAAGAGTTATTCCTCTTCTGTTTGCAGTACCTGAAAGCCAAGGACTTTATAAAATGAAGTGAATATTTGAAACATATTGATAATCATATTTAATCCTGGCGGGGGAAAAATTATTCCCCTTCCCCCCTCCAAAATCAAGAAAGGAATAAAAAACCCCAACAAAAACATTTATAGAGCACTTCACTAAGGCTTATGCTGTCTGAGGCTGGAAGACTATTTTTTGGAAATGCATTTGCCCTGTCCTTTTACTGTTTCCTAGACATCTGATAATGGCCTCGGTTGGAGACAGGATACTGATTAAATGGATCTGTCATCTCACATCTTCATGAGGAGGGTGCTGCATCACTGGTCAAAGAGAGAAGGTGTGCCTAGTGCCTCACTGGAGCTTTTCAAGACAGCCACACAAAGCTATAGCTGAACTGATCTTCACAATAATTCCACTGCAAGCAGGATTCTGGGCTACAGACCTCCAGAGGTACCTTCTAACTAGTTCCATGCAGAATTCCATGAATATCCTTATGTTCCTACATTATTATCTTCTTATAAAAGTCTTCCAAATTTTAAATGGATTGAATATAATGTGATAAACTTGTACCTATGTAATTTTAAATCTCTAGAAATTCTTTATCTTTTAATATAAAAAAAAACCAGAATAAATTTTTCCCTTAAAAAAAAAAAGTAGGAATTATCAAGTAAAATGGACTTTCTCTTTCTGCTATTTTGAAGCAAGATAAAACAAATAAGCCATCACATGCCCTATTCACTCAATCACATACACAGAAATAAGAAGCACACCTAAACAAAGGTGAGGAGAAATAGCTTGTAACAGATTTGTTATCTCCAGAACTTAAAAAAAATTAACTGCTAAAACATTATTCAAATTCATCTTTTTAAAGCTGGGAAAAGAAACTATGAGCTCTGCTAATTGGTGGGTTAGATAGGATGGATTCAATGTCTCAGTAAACAGCTTGCTAACCTGTATGTGGTACCTAACAGCACTGGTAACCCAGAGACTTTTCCACTGGAAAAGGTGACAAGCAGAGCAAACAGCTTTTATCAGACTGCAGATGAAGACCATGTCTGCAGCTGGTAGTGCAGATGACAGTATATACCCCCGCTTACACCCAGACAAAGAGAGAGTAATTCAGGGCCTTACGGCCCTTAGATCAGAGTGGTAAAACAGAGAGAGATACAATTGGTGGGAACCAGCTGAATTACTATTTAGCAAACTGCTTTGAATTGCAATAAAAAGAGGTACCTACTTTGGGTGCTGTACTTTGGTGTAACAGTAGAGCTCATAGACATGTGAAACCAGAGTGGTTGTCACTGATTTGCTGCCAGGTACTAAACAGAGAAACCATTTCTATGGGTTTGTAGAAAACGCTCTTTGATTTTAGGTTAGTTACAAGATGCTTATTGACAAACAACCAAATATTTATTTTCCTGCTTCATGGGAGGAATAAAATACCACCTACCAACCACCCCCTCCCAACACCCTGCATCCAGCTGTGCTACTTTTTTATTAATGGTGTCTTATTTGATCAGCTGTCTTAAGGTTTGTTAAATACTATACATACTGGAGCTCTTCCTCGGAGAAAGACACTTTTTCTGATGGTATTTGCTCTCATTTTCTCAGAATAATCTCTTCATTTAATGCCTTACATTGAACATGGTTTTAAAAGTTATTTGCCTAGAGATGATGAAAGAAGTGGGTTTTGGTTGTTTTCTTTTTTGTTTTCTGATCCTCTAACACAGGTAAAAAATGGTGATATTTACTAGAAGGATTTATTTTAGACAAGGACTTTCACAAAGACACAAGTATGAAATCTATGGCCCCTTTAGACACTTCACGTTCTTAAGTAATTGAATCTTTTGCTCTTCAAGAGCAGCCTATTACAAAGCAAATTGGTGCTTTGTTTCTCTTTAACAATCTTTCTTCTCCTCTGATATCCTAATCTTGCCAGTCAGTTAGCAGAAGCACGTTGTTCCATTTGCTTGAATAAACTACTGTAAAAAGTACTCAATGACCTACATGAACATAATGTTCAATTTACTCCCTAGGACTGAATGACAAAAGAAAGGTGACTTTTAATGATTCTAAAAGCATCGAATGAGATCAATAAACCATCAAAGATTTGATCCCAGGAGACCTCTTAGCAGCTCTCTTTGCTCATAGTTTCCTTTCAGAGAAGATTGTATGTGAAAATGAAGTTCTCTGTCTGTTAATGGATTTTTAGGCTCTTTCATATGCACTAAGTAAAGTATAATTAGCACCTGCATTCTTCAAGCTTTCAAGAATGTTGCTTGTGTCTGTCTCTGCTATTTTCTTGTTTTGATGAAAGTTGCAACCCTTCATCCTCAAGAGCTTTGTTATAAAAAAATACATTGTGCAGGAAACCAATGCCCTTAGCAGTAACTTGATTTAGTAAGAAAATTAATTTTTTTCACAAAATAGTCTTATTTTGAAGTGACAAATAAACAAGTTAAAACTTAAATACTACAGATAAATACAGGCTCTTCTGACGTGACTCATTTGGTTCATTAAGGGTTCTTATATTTTCTATGGCAATCTCGGTTCCTTTTTAAGTCTCTATATTCCCTGAAGAGAGAAAGCAGGATCTCTAGGTAGTCCCTGGTTTAATACACCATGGGAATGGCACCCACGGGAAAGGGTACTCAAAAAGGGTAAAAAAAATTGGTGGGAAAAAAGTATATCGATTAGTTCACCAGTGCTTGAAATGAACTCATTTTAACAATAATTTAGGCTTACTGGATATTCTTACTTGCATTACTGACTCACAATAACAGTCCCCTGATTAATACAACAGCAAAAAATGACTCTTTTAAACAAGTCTGCATTATGGTAACCTATATGGCTTTGTTAGTTCTTTTTCTTTCTACTTGTTAATGTGGGCAGCCGGAATTTCAGGGTTCAAATCAAAGTTTCTAGTATATAGTTCACCATACTTCCTCAAGTACAAGCGGTATTGTTCTGTGCAGATTCAAGTGTTTTCTAGTACTTGTATAAAATCTGCTTTTAATTGAAGCAGCTTTTTATTTGAATTCAAAGATACGATCACAGGGACTGCAACACAAATGTGTCCAGTGTTGTGTTAGCACATTAGAAAGCGATCTGAACAAAAGTGTAGTTGTTCTATTTCTCAAGCTAAGCTCTATACAGAATATACATTTTGTAATGCAAGTAATTTTTGTCCACTTCTTTTAAAATATACATAGGTATTTGTAACATAAATGAGAATGAAAGACATGTACATACATAAGAAAGTACAGTATTGTCAAAATGAATATAAACAGTAATCCAACTAGTCTGACATGCTATCTTTGACAGAGAGGGCTCTGATATGTCAAAGAATAATCACGTGTCATTAAATAGAAGACTTACATTTATATGACTGCCCTTGTTAGACTTTGCTAGAACATGGATTTTGGTGTGCTAGAGTAAGATAATGTACACATTTAAGAGTATAATCTTATCTCCCTCTTCTTTAAAGGAACCTTAAATATTTAGTTGAATAACACAGTTACAAAGTTGTAAGTTTAAGGGACCAAATGGACGTGTTCTGTCTAAGTTAAATGCACTTTTAAAGCAGCTGGTTGGAGTAGGGCTACCAGATTTGATGGGCAGTTCTGAATGTCAAGGTATTTTATGAATTTTGTTTCTTTCTTCATTACTTCTCACGGGACAATAAGCCCATCACTGACCGTCTCTCCCTTCATTTCCTCAGTGCAAATACAGAAATGATAAAGCAAAGCAAAGCTGTCTTCTTAATTTGATCAATCCGGACTACCGGCTTTGAGCCTGAGGCTGGCAGTCAGGAAATGCACATATGAGAGAACAATGAGACCCATCTTCCCTGTGTACTGTAAGTATTATACATGTATGCAGTATACATACAGGGGCTCAGAAATATTACCTACAAAGGGAAAGGCACTACAAATCTTGTTCAGAAAAATTGAGTATGTGGGTATGTTATTAGAGATCTCTTAATTTTACATGGAAAATTATATGCAATTTCTCATGTAGTTCCCCAAGTTTCTTTAGAATAATCCCATTACACTGAAATGAAGCCACATTCCCAGAAGCACTGGTGACTTTTAGGCTAAACTAATGTACTTGGAACAAAGCCACAGAAGTGGTTTTAGCAGTATTCAGAATCACAACTGGTTACTGAACAGCATGTTATTTTCACACTGAAACACAAGTCCTGCTCTCTGCCATGCAGTTGAGGGTTTTTTTAACTACCACTCCGCCTCTTTTCACTAACCTGCTTATCCATCTTACATTGTCCAAATCCTAAAATGGTTTTGTGCAATGATCATTTGGTGGAAGAAATTCACACCTAACATTTTCCATAAAACTTTCTGATGTTTTATTTATTGTTAGATTTTCAATGAAAATAAAATTTGAAAAATAGAAAATTTCTCACATTTCTTTTTTATAATTATCATTATTTAAAAAAAATAAAAATCATTCACCAATTCTTGTAAGCCGAATCAATTGGATTAAACTACAAATCTTCTCCTGACTTCAATACAGTCAGATAAATCCAAATTTTATTCCACATCCAATTGCAGTTCTGAATTCAATTATGTTATGTTTTAACTTATTAACCCCTTTTCTCCAGTCAAAATCAGTAAAGGTAATGATTTTAATGTGTGAAAAATCTGAATCATGTGGAAAGCTTGTAGCTCATTATAAGAGGACTTACTTGATGATACCACACTTTAAAAGTTAACATCATTATTAATAAGAATCTTCCACTGAAATCTGAGTGCATAGCTTCTTTCCCTGTTTTATCTTCCTCTGCACTTCAGACAGACTCTTTATCAGAGCAATATAATAAAAACATGCATAGTCCACATCTATACTCTGTGGGTTATGCATAGTGATTTTGCATCTTTTTGGTCCCCAGCAAAATGAGACAGCAGCCTCTGAACTATTCCCAACAATGCAGCTGTAAGAAATCTGAATGCTAGAAACCTAGCAAGTTTAAAAACCAGTGGAATCCCAGAGAAGTTTGAATCATAACTCTTATCTAGAATCTTTATTAAAACAAATGAAAATCAGCAAGTTTCCAATAAACATAACAAGTATTCTCTGTTTATGATGGTAAATATCTGCACGCATGAGACCTGGCTGAACTGATTAAAGAGTAATCACATTGCTTGTGTAATCCAGAGAGGAACTGAGGTCTCCCAATTACTAGCTCACTTAACTCTATGTCGATATAATTTTCCAGTCAAGATATTGACTGAAAATGAAAATAAAAAGTAGTAGTATTGACCAAACAGATTAAACAGTGCATATTCTGGCAATAAAGACTCTTTATTCTTTTCTATCTCTTGAAAAATAGGTACTGATTGCCAACATCTGGCTACAAAGATACTTCCTGTCAACCCAATTTTATGGAGGACAGTGATATATACTGGCAAAATTAAACAAGTAAAAAAAACAACTATATTTTTATTCCAAAACAGACAAAGATAACTATATTATGAACCAACCATTTTAGGCAATAGAAATAAGTGGCTTTTGTAACGGACAATGATGGAGTTTTAAGGGTTTATGGATACATATCACATGTATAATATCTATTCTGTACCATGCTGCCAGTACCTTTTGAATGCCTCTTTAGACAGAAAAAAAAAAAACCTATGTGACTAACTAAGCACTCATCATGGCAGTATACACTTCAACTCTCCTATTTTGTGGCAAACAATTTTCTCTCTTCCATAGACCAAAAACCAGGGTAAAACTCAAAAGACAATAGCACTTCTACAGAGTTTATAATCTGAGATTTCAGTTACAGAAAAATTGCACTTATCAGTCCTCTACATCACTCAGGAGAACTTCCAAACTATTCTCCATAACTTCTTCCTGATTTCCAGCTCATCAGAAGAAGACCTTTAGACACATGAGATACATGAGAGATTATTCTCTTCCAGCAGAGAAACTTGAAAAAAAAATCAGACACATTCAAACTGATAATGAGACCCAAACTTGGACTAATCCCATGTAGTCAGTTAACTTTTGTGGGTTTGCATTTATCCTGATTTCTTTTTCTTTTTTTTTTCCTTATGTCATCATTCTTTCCTTGTTTCAGAGATGGCCAAAATAATCAGTACTGAAAGCTCAAATTCATATGGGTCCTTTTGAATCTGAATGCTCAAGCTTCAACTTCACTCTGCCTATTTATATCTCTCAAGGCAGAAAAAAAAAGAACAAAAATCCTTACTTTTTAATATTTTAGAAGTGCAGTAAATTTGTTTGCTTCCTTTAAGGTTGATAAATAGAAAAAGCTTCACTATTATTTTCTAGGATTTTTAAAAACCTGTTTTCCTGGTTATATTCCCTACGAAGGCTTAATAAGGTCATTCCATAAATGGACTGTAACAAGAAAGAAAATGTGCAAAGCTACCACAAGTTATTTATGGGGTGCACAGGGACTGCATCTTCTCAGAGATGCCTGCCAGTTTACAACGAGGAAAGGCAAAAACTAGCCTGAACTTAGAAGTAAAAATTTCAGCTATAAATTTAGTTTTCCCTTAGTTAATATGAAACAAAATGACATTGGTTAATTATGCATGGACTGGAAAAAAGACTGCATAGAATACAGCTGTGAGATGTATTTACAGAACATAGCAGGGGTTGGTGTGATCCAACACTCTAACAGACACACCATGTAACTTCACATGCTGCTGAAGAACCACAGTCAGTGTCAGCAAACAAGTTAGCTAAAAAACACCCTCACAAAACACTATTATAATTTTAAAAAGGTTACCAGAAAACAGCTTTATTTCAATGAAATACCTTTATTTGAATGAAATTCCACTGCGGAAAAAAGGGAAAAAGCAAGCAGCATTTTTCTGTTAGTTTGGTCATCCCTGTGTCCTCCACACTTCTAACCAAAACCATTCTATGATGAAGCCTAAGTAACATAGGGCTGTTTATGAGGGTGTTTTGTTCATATGCAGGGAATGATCATATCATCCATCAAGTAATAAGGTTTCCATGCAGTGTCATTTGCACAAAGACTAGAATGGTGAGTGCTCTCAATAAAACTATGAAATTATTCTACTAGGTCTCCAGTACTTTGGGTAAATGCACTTTAAATGGAGATCTCCTTAAAAATATTATGTTTGTAATTATAGTAAGGAATTTGTTTCAAATTATGTGGACATCATTTTCAGTAAAGCTTCACTTGCAAAATTTATGAACAACAACTTGCATGCTTGTTGCTAACATGTTTCTGATTTTTACTGCTAAAAGACAAATTAGCCTCTACCAGGCCAAAGCTGTCTGAATATTTGGATTAATTTGGTGCTTCATCTTGTCTGAAATAACAGTATTTAGCAATTCCACCAGCTGGCCAGCAAGATTGGAATGAATATGCATTTTGCTATACATTGCAAATAGCAGTATAATCAGGAGGACTAACTGAGAATAACACGATTGGTTAACTTTATTTTAATTTTCAAAATTCACTGAATAATTAGAGCAGCAATTTAAAAAACATTTGCTTAAATGTGATTTCATGCAAAATGGCAAAAAAAAATAAAATCTAGAACTTACTGTCTTATGTAGTAACTGTGATTAAAATAATCTAGAGATCTGCATAGTTAACAGGATAAATCTATTTAACAAACAGTAATTTTCTATTGCTTTAAGTGGGCATGAGGTTTGGCCCAAGAAAACAGTATTTTTTATACGATATCAAGAAGGCAAAATAAATTGTTACTCACAAAGACACTTCTGACCTAATACAGGCTATAAATCCACCAAACAAGAAGATCCCATACATACACACACATACACATATCGCACCTTGCTGAGCTTCTGATTGCCTGCAATGACAGTAAGCCCAGCCCATTCCAGTTCCGATGGTCATCGGGCCAAAGGTTCACAGCTGAGAAACCTCCACTGTCAACGACAGGCAGCTGAGCATCAGTGTTGTCAGCTGCAACCTCAGCTGTGACAGCAGGGAAGGGAGTGAGTTCTGGAAGAACAAGTGCCAACGTCCTCCGGGATTTAGGCAGTGACCCAGCAAAATGCTTGAACATGTTCTTTATTTTAAGGAATTAAAATATCTCCAGTTTAACACCATTAAACATATGCTTAAATACTTGGATGGAGGAAGGACTTAAGATCTGACGCATGCAGCAGAAGATGGTACACTACTGCTAAGAAATTGGGTTTACTTAACTAGTGTGACTATTAGAGTGAAAACACTGTTGGCATAAAGTCTGGATATGGTTAAGGGCACAGCCTGTGCCCAGGACTATAGGAATGACGCCATCCTGTGGGGGCAGAGAGGAAAGAGAGTAACCATATAAAATCTGCCTTTATCATCAGTTTGCCCTCACAGTCAGAGGATTGTGCCCTAGCCCACTTCATTTGGTATTACGTATATAGCCAACACACTTTTTCAATGCCCTGAAGAGGAGGTTTTTCGGTTTTTGTTTGTTTGTTTGTTTTTTTGCTGCTCAAGATTAATCAAATCCTTTTTGCTTCTTGTTGACATTTGTAGTTGTCACAGTAATGGATATAAGGTGATAAACTAGACATTGATTTCTTTAGAGAACTCAGGCTATGACTGCTGTATTGCTACGTAAGAGTAGACTGGTGAGATGATGCTATTTGCCTCATTCAGTTGGCTTTAATCATAGAATCATAGAATGGTTTGGCTTGGAAGGGACCTTAAAAGACCAACTAGTTCCAACCCCCCTGCCATGGGCAGGGAGACCCTCCACTAGACCAGGTTGCCCAAAGCCTCATTCAACCTGTCCTTGAACACTTCCATGGATGGGGCCTCCACAGCTTCTCTCAGCAGCCTGTGCCAGTGCCTCACCACCCTCACGGTAAAGAATTTCTTTCTAATATCTAATCTAAATCTCTCCTCTTTTAGTTTAAACCCATTACTCCTTGTCCTGTCACTACTTACCCTTGTAAATGGTCCCTCTCCAGCTTTCTTGTAGGCCCCTTTTAGGTACTGGAAGGCTGCTATAAGTTCTCCCTGGAGTCTTCTCTTCCCCAGGCAGAACAATCCCAACTCTGTTAGCCTGCCTTCATAGGAGAGGTGCGCCAGCCCTCTGATCATCTTTGTGGCCTTCCTCTGGACTCGTTCCATGTTTTTCTTGTACTGGGGACCCAGAGCTGGATTCAGTACTCCAGCTGTGGTCTCACAGAAGCAGAGTAGAGAGGGAGAATCACCTCCCTCATCTTGCTGGTCACGCTTCTTGCTGTGCAGCCCACACTACAGTTGGCTTTCTGGGCTGCAGATGCACATTGCTGGGTCATGTTGAGCTTTTCATCAACCAACACCCCCAAGACCTTCTCCTCTGGGCTGCTCTCAATCCATTCTCCTCCCAGCCTGTAGTTGTGTTTGGGATTGCGCTGACCCGTATGCAGGGCCTTGCACTTGGCCTTGCTGAACTTCAAGAGGTTTGTATGGGCCCACCTCTCAAGCCTGTCAAGGTCCCTCTGGATGACATCCCTTGCTTCCGGTCCGTCAGACCACACCACACAGTGTCATCGGCAAACTGCCTGAGGGTGCACTCAATTTCTCAGTTTCCTTCTTCCTCCACTTTGGTCTTCTCACTTTTGTCTTGTCAGCACCATATTCCAATATTTTGCCTTAGAAAGACTGGAACTGCCTCTGGCGTCAGTTGAGCTGGCGGTTTGTACTCAAGATAGGAGGATGTTTCTCCAGTTATGAAAAATAGGAAGGTCTCCTAGACATATAAAAATGTAAGGCTAAGACAGCACTGTAACAATGAAGCCCCATTTAAGTTTGAAAAACTGCATAGCAGTATTGTGTTGTATTGCATTAACCAGGGAAGGTTTGGAAGACACACACAAACACCAAAACACACATAGTTTTGCCCATGATGTACTATGATTGTACGATAGGGTATGGCATAAACGTTGCATACATTTTCCCTGCTCTTATAAATTCCCATGACCATTTATTGTGGACCACAGTCACTGGACACCGCGTTAGCCAGAGCTTTGATTTGACTTGGTATAGCTGTTCTTATACATTCTTACAACTGAATAAAACCAGCCAAACAAATCTCTAGACATGGTGTTACTTTGTATTTATGCTACTTGAAAAGCAGTATGTGACTGTGCTATTCAATGTTGTGAATGTTGTGTAAGTCATAACATGAGGAAGAAATGAAGTTGTGTCTCCATGGATAACTCTGTTGTTACCCAGTCCTAATGCAAATTCAGAAATGTTCTTTTTCGTTACAGAGGACCTAATAAATAAATTGTACACCATCAAGCCTTGACTGTTCTCCCAACTATTGTTGCTTTTGCTGCCACAAAAAGAGTGTTCTCTTCATGAAAACAAGTAAGGCCTTTCATGCACTTAGAAGAAGGAAATTTATTCTGATAGTCTTGAATCTATTCAATAATCTTGTGCCTTTCTTCAGGTCTATGGATTTAAAATTAAATACAAGCTCTCAGTCAGCTCAGAGTTTATCTGTTTCAGTTATGAAGGCCATTCTGCTCAGTGAATAACAGGGGACTTCTGGTATGCAAAAGTACCTAAACTCTTTTCATTCTGGATTACTGAAGGTGCAGCAACTACCCCTGACCTTCATGTAACCACGGAAGAAGTCCTTGCTGTCCTTCAGTCTTATGATCTGCAGCAAGTATCATATGAAACAGAGTGAAAACTGCCTATCTGTTAAAGCTGCTAATGACAGTTCTGACGGTCTGGTTAAATAAATTACTTGGAACTTCACTTACATTTAAGACAATGATTTAAAATAATAAATTGTTTTAGAACAGAATTTCATTTAGGTTGCAGCGTAAATCACAAAATTCCCTTATTTTCTTCCCCGAATAGCTGTTGATTTATTTATTTATTTAACTTAGTGATACTGACAAGTTGATATGTGGTGTTAGGTTGACGGCTGGACTTGATGATCTTAGAGGTCCTTTCCAACCTTAGGGATTCTGTGATTCTATGATTCATTAAGACTTACAATGCCTCTTTGATGTATAATTTACCATACTACAAAAAACAGATGCAAGCGACAAGACCTTCTCTTTGTATTTTGAATTCTCAGTGCAAAGAAACTATAATCTAAAGACACAATTAAATTTCTTCCAGTGTTCTCCACTTATTGTCTACCTGCAAAATAGAAGAAGCGCATGAAACTCCAGTTTGACAGCACCCAAGAAGTACATGGGCTGAGAAAAGAGTAAGAGAGGTTCCTTATGTTCCTCTGCTTGGCTGGGATAGACATGGGCGCACTCCAGCTGTAATAAGGTTGCATCTTATTACTAATGTAACTTAATTTATAATCCCATAAAACATGATAGGTAAATATGGTCCTTTCTAATTAGGGAAGATAATGTTGCATCAGAGATACAGAAAAATTCTGAATAAACACAGTGAGCCGCTTAGCAAAGATAATAATACTTATGTGTTATGTAATTACTTTAAATATCTGTATAATCAAATGCATACTCATTTTCTTTAATGTGTTCTGTTCTACAGTGAAATCTGTTGCTTTCAGATGATCTTGTAGAATAGGAAAGGAATGAATGCCTTCTGTTTACACCAAAAGACATAATAACACATCATATGTACAGTAAAGTGTTTTTCTGTAGCAGTACAGGCTCAGATTTCAGAAATTTGAAATCTTGCAAAGGTGTGTATATATGCTATGATCATATTATTATTTTAATTTACCTATTTATTTTCAGTAACTGGGACTTTGAAACATGCTTGATTAATCCAGTTTCAGGGAAAAAACACAACCAGATACCTCTGTTCTAGGTGTTGAAATGCAAATATTTGATGAAGTAATCAAAATGTATTCAGGTTGCAGGATGGAAACAGAGCTCTAAAACATATTCCATCATTTTAGACACGTTCCAGATCTGGTCCTCAGCCTTTCTAGTTGTTCCAGGCTTATGTATTCAGCCTGAACATAAACCACTTCCTTTAAAAAAAGTTATCATCACTTCACAGACTCACAGAATCACAGATTGGTAGGGGTTGAAAGGGACCTCCAGCTATCATTGAGCCCAACTGCCCTGCCAAAGCAGGTGCCCTACACTAGGCTGCACAGGATTGCATCCAGATGGGTCTTGAATATCTCCAGAGAAGGAGACTCCACAACCTCTCTGGGCAGCCTGTTCCAGTGCTCCATCACCCTCACCATGAAGATGTTCTTTCTCATGTTTGAGTTGAACTTCTTGTGTTCTAGTTTTTGGCCATTGTCCCTTGTTCTCTCATAACCCATCACTGAAAAGAGTTTGGCCTCATCCAATTGCCTCCTGCAGTTTAGATACTTATAAACACTGATCAGATCACTTGAAGGATCCTGAACCATGGGGAAAATGTGCAGTCAGCCCAAGTCAGTTCATTGGCATCTCAAAAGGGAACTCGCTGTGCTTCAAATAATAGACTCTACATTCATGAGACTGTTCTGAGGTACTAACACCAGGAGAGCATCTCTGAAACAAAGTGGGGAAAAAGCCATCAACATACTCCACCTTGCCATTTTCTGTATGAAACAGCTCTTGGATTGAAGTGTGTTCCGAGGGTCGTTGCAAGATAAGGAAAAGCAGGTCTCAAATCAAGTAAAACAGGTAAGCATCACATCTGTGGGGATTAAACTTCATCTTTCTACCCACTATTCTGTACCTGTTTCCTATCTGTATAGTCATAATATTTGTCAGAAAAGGGAGATCTGTGTCTCTCAGTGTCGTGGTTCGGCCCCAGCCGGCAGCCGAGCCCCACGCAGCCGCTCGCTCACCGCCCCGGCAGCAAAACAAGGGGCAGAATGAGGCAACAAAAGGGCAAATGGCTTCGAGTTGAGATAACGACCGTTTAATGGGCCGACAAAGGGAGAGGGGAAATGACAATAGGGCTGCAATAATTATCCCGGGATGTAAACAACCGCGATAACAAACGCAGTACTTTACCGACCGACGACCCGACAGACCAGATGGACCAGAGGCGCAGCCCGCAGCGAGACCGTCCCGGAGCAGCCCCGGGCCCCTCCCGGCCAGTCCCTTTATAGGGGCGTGACGTCACGTGGTGTGGAATAGCGGCCGGCCCGGCCCGGCTCACCTGGCCCGGGCCTGAGCATTAACCCCGGCCTGGCCACAGCCAGGACACTCAGTGAACTCCAAACAGCACTTGTGCCTCATAGGTCTATGCTCACTTCATTAAAAGTTAAATGCATAATGCAGAATATAGACTTGACTGTTATACAAACCAAACTAAAGTCACAGGCCATCATGATTGTATACAGAGCTGATATATGAACAGACTTTAGTTCAAGACTTCTTGAAAAGTGACATAGGAAGCAAATTCCCAACCAATTCAGCTTGACTGAGAGGACCATGACTTAATTTTTCATAACAAATATGCTAAAGTTATTAGTCATTCTTGGTTAATTGCAGCATGAATCTCCAGACTGACTAAAATACAGCCTGTGCTAGATCACATTACTTGTGGTATAGTAAACGTGCATCTCAATTGCCCACAGCGTGCCCGCTGCATGGATACCTTTACAGCATTACTTCAAAGTATTGTCATCTTCACATATATGTTATAATATCTGACAGATTAATACTAGGAAATAGGCTGTAACTGGAAGAATAGCCAAAACTGGAATAAATTGCCTTAGACAGGTTAAAAGCCCTCCATCATCAGAGGTGTGTAAAGGCAGATTAGACATATGTCTGTCACAAGTGGTTGCTTTTGCCTTAAGGAGGCTTCAGCAAGACTTCTACAAACCTGTTTTTAGGATTCTAAAATACTATTACAACTCTTAAATGAATGAACATGAAAACAATAACGCAGGGTGTGAAACGCCTGATTTTCATTCACCAATATACAAACAAGACTGAGAGAAACAAAAGGAAATTTTCTTTACTTCACATGTGAAGAGTAAATTATAGGTATATGGTTATAAGCAACATACATAACTTTTTCTGTTGAAAACCTGAAATCTTCCCCCCACATTAAAATCTCCAATAATTTTTCTGATGCAGGTTAAGAAATGATTAATTTATAAGTTACCCTGGATGTGACACAAGTTTTTTATAATATCATCCAGTCAGGAACCAGGTATGATGCAACATGTATGATAACAACGTTGTTTGAAGTATAAATGTGAATTACTAAGTTTTTGAATTCTGATATAAAAGCCGATTTTTATTTTTATTTTCAGAATAATGGTTCTGTAAGACCACCCTAGTATACTGCATGTAGAACTCAACATCCTGTTTAAATTCAGGGAAAAACTAAACATGGAATATCTAACTGTAAAATCATTAAGTTCTCTACACTGATTCAGTGAAGAAACATTGTACAGTTGAGAAACATTGTCACTGCTGCCCAGACCTGCTGATCCCGTCCAAGTATCAGCATTTAAAATATCTTAGTGATGTCCAGCTTCAGGTAAAGATACAGATAAACATCCAAATGTTTTAGCCTAAATCACAATGACCAGGGTTATTAGTTAGTTCTTAAACAAGACCTTTAAAATACTATTCTTATTTCCCTGAAACATCTGTCTTCATATTGTGTTTTTACTACCTAGATTACTCCCTCCTTTAGACAGTAGCTAGAAGAATTTAATTTTTATTCCAAGATCCAGTACAGAAGAACCAGACTAGTATAGTAGGACTCTGGTTAGACTTCCTTTGGTTGTAATTGCCAGTTTGCAATTACTTTACCATGGAGTCTGAAGGATCCTTAAACTAGGTGATTCTTTGTTAATTCAAGCTGCCTTATGTCACAAAGCACTGAGGAATAAAGCATATGTCTTCATCTGAGCACATGCTTAGTTGTAGATGCCCACCTATGCCTATTTACATACTTGTAAAGCACAAAAGTATTTTCAATAACAGAGCAAAAGCAAGGTGAAAATTGGCTTAAAGAAGCATGAGTCAATCCCTCAAAAACACAACGTTATTCATACAATATACCGCACTTTACTAAGAGGGAAATCATCTTTGTAAACACTGACATAGATCAAAACAAAAAGACACTCAGAAAATAGGTAGGAAATAATGTAAGAACATAGAAGCTTATCTTAATAATTTTCATTGACACCAGTTAAGGAAGCTTATGAAGATGTTCCAGTGGGAGACATGGTAATCAATAATGGGGTTCACCACTCATTCAGTTATCTGGGATCAGAGTCCTCCTAGTGATACAGGTTTCATGACCAAGAAAAATATGAAATGATCTGAACTCTGAAACACGCGCTTTGAAAATGAGCAGACTCCAGCTACTTCCTCTAACTGAATAATGACTTCTCTTGTACTTAAGGATCAAATCCAAGTTGTGGATAGTAAACTCTGCCTGTCAAACTCCACTGAAGTTTAAATAAGAGTGTCACAGATTACATCTACATAAAATATCAAAGCTGTGAGGTCACAAGAAAAATAGCAAAAGAAATCATGACAAGCCCAACTAAAAAGATTGAGTGTTATGACTAACTACGTGGAAACATAAAAGGTGCCACTAAATCACCTTAAATAATACGTTGCATAGTTATTACTTCTGTAAAGCTTTTTGCTGCTGTAACAGAACTTCAAAATCCCAACCAAACCAAAAGTAGGGTATCCCTGCACTCTTAACTTAAATATACAAACACAGCTTAAGGACTGAAAACCTAAGCTGAAGTTTTCCCTAGTTTTCTAGAGCCAGGTCTACAAGAAAAAAACCCCAACACCTAGATAGCCTGCCAAAATAAACATGAGTATAGAGAAAATATAAATTCAAGCCCCAAAAGCTGACCTAACTCAAACAAACAAAAAACCAAACAAACAAACAAACAACCCCAAAACAAACCACCAAAACCAACAAACCAACACCAAAACCAGTTCCTACAGTTTACTTTTAATACAGCAGAAGTATCCTACAGCTGTTCCCACTCACCATTGTTTACCTCTTCTTCCAATGCCACATCAAAAATGAATAAAAATTCTGTAGATTTATTAATATTCCTCTACTTTTTTATACTTTCTTTCCTCCTCTTCCCTAAGGGAGCTATTATGATCGCATGAAACTAGTTACATTGCCCTGTTTTGTGACTGGGTAGTACTTGCAATAAGCAAACCACAGCTGGCAAGGATCCTCTGCTCATCTGCTGGCTTTCAAGAGTGGATCCAAGACTGCGAAGCAAGTGAATATATAATATGTAGGTGTTTATAGAGAAATAATTTTAGGCAGTTGCAGTCTTTCAGTTCAAAAAGGTAATGCTATGAAAAAATTAAAAATGAGGAAAGAAAGAAGACAATGCAGCATGTGTTATATGTACATATATGTATGGCTAGGCTTTAATTTTGAAGAGAGTTTCAGCCATTGCGTCAATTTCTTTTTTTTTCTCTCTTTTTGGTGGGAGGAACTATCATCATCATCTTTGATCTTCCTGTCTAATTTTGACCAGAGTAGCATCACTGGTTGTTTCTAATTCTGTAACCCCATCAGGCCATGCTGAAATGAGCACAAAATGAAAAATCATTAGAATACCAATCAGCCAGCAAGAAGCAGCAAACACAAATTCTAAATACTCAGGCAGTCATTTAACTGACAACCCCAATGCTGTAATTCTCAGTGCCACTGTATATTTTTCAGTATAAATTATGCTGTCTAAAAGTGTACAGACAGTACCTGAGCTATTGGAAAAGTCATTAGCTCATGATTTGTTTAGATAACATTTTAGTCTGAGGCTTTGCTGTTTCAATATGGTGTCACTTCTCTATGGCTCAACTTGAGGAAAACTCTTACAATGTTTTCACCTAATACCTAATCTATAGAAAATAGATCCAGAGGGAAAAAAAGCAGTATACAAGTAGAAATACAGGAAGCAACAAGACACTTTTATAAGGGAAAAGAACCATACAAACCCTGAGTCCAACTATTTTTCATTAGTACCTAATCTGAGGGGGGCTTGAATTATTCCCAAGTGTCACATACTCAGAGCACACATTCAAAGCAGAATTAGTTTCTTCTGGGTGCCATATTTTTTTTGAAAGGGCCAATCCTATTTCTACTGTAGAAAGAAGTCTTTACCTACTAACAAATTTTTCTATCCCATCTTACAGAGTGCTAAACACCTCAAGCTCAGTGGACCAATAAAGTTATTCTCAATAATAGTGCATCAGCCCATAGTCAACCTTATAGGAAAATACTATCTCAGCCTATGCAGCACCTGTTGGTACAGAGAAATAAGGAGACATTTTTTAGAATAATTTCGGTGCCTCTATTACAATCATAGAAATACTTTTAAAATCTATCTTGCAAAAAGATCATCTCCACAGTTAACAAAGTCCATTCCTTCACTGAGACAGGAGAAATAGAGGCAAACAGAAATACATCAGAATAAAGAGGGGAAGTTCAAGCACAGAAAAGAAAGCTGGAAACTGGGGATGGGGGGGAAAGAATTGTTATTCAGTTTGTGGTGAAGTGTCCCACTGTCTTGGAAGGATCTATAACCAACTAAGAAGAAATGTGGAGAAACAAAATGTTGATCACCACTGGTTCAAATGTGAAACAGAACCACTGAATAAACACAGCTCTCTTCTGGAAACTTGTTAGCAACAGGACAAGAAATGAAAATAGAACTAGGTGAAATCAGAAAGACTTCAGAATAGGTGAAAGCAAGCCTATTATTTTAGTGAAATGCCTGCAATATTATATTTATCTGCATAATCCTACACAAGTATAGGAACCATGGGGTGCTTTAGGCACATACCTGCAGACGATGTGTCCTGCTGAAACTTCAACACCTCGTACAGTGAGAACAGTACCAACCTGGAAGGACTAACTCGAATGGAATAATTTAAATTAGCTCTTCACAAATATATGGCTAACAATAGATTATTTTTTTTTCTTTTTAAAAAACTAGTAAGGTTTTTCAGCAGAAACAATTTAGACCAAAGATGGATACCAGGAGAGCCTAACTAACTGACTTTAGTTTGTTATTGTATGGTGCACACATAACCTCATTGATAATAAGAAGGTATCCACATACTATTCCAGAATAACATTTGCTAATCTCCAACAGTTAACTGTGAACAACTGGGAGAAGTTCTGCTTTGACATTCTGTTTTGTACCTGAGTTTCTTAATGGCTTCTCAGACCCTCTTACTAAAAACAGACCAAGAGACATTCCCTCAAAGTCCACCCCAAGGACCACAACTGTCTGTCACATAACAGAAATGGGGTTTTAAGTAACAGTCAAGTTAAACGGTAGTGAAACTATCTAGGGATGCTTCTCAGAGTGGTTACAGCCAAAAAAACCCCAAAGTCAGTAAAACTAGACAGAACACTTGGTAAGATTAACACCTTATTGCTCAGTGGATGTGCTTATATTTGCTGGCTTTGACAATTACAAAAAGTCTTCCTACTTTCAAGACCACAGAAAAAAATGCTGTGCTGGCTGCCACATCCTAGCAGAATTATCAGTTGATTAATTTGGCTATCTTTTATAAAATAATTGTTTGTGGTAATTAGGGCTTAGTCAGAAAAACACCATTTGGTTTCCCATTTCCAGGACAACTATGCAGACTTAAACTGGGCGAGTGTTTGCTAAGCATAATTACAGAGAGGAACACTGTCCAAAACAATTCAGAAAGATTTTATTACACAAGAAAGAATGCATTTTGGTGGGACATCTATCCACAATACTTTAGGTGTTTTTTGAATATCTCCCCAAGAAACCAAGATGAACAGACAAATGTCAGTTGTTGTGACAAAACCAGTCAGTATTCACAATTTCTCCACTGCCACTCCTACCCTATTCTTTCAGCCTAGTCTCTTCTTGCTCATTTTACTTTTCAGTGAAGTCTTTTCACTATGTACGTAGTATGGCTCAAACATTTCAATTTATGAACTCAGTGTACATTATACATCCTTTCCTGTGTCTACTACAGAAGGAGGCAATTTGTTATAGCCCCTTAGTATTTTATTTTACTGTCTAATTTTCATACCTGCACCCTATTTTCAACTGCCATGCCTCTCATTCATGGCAGGGGGTCGGGAGTAGATGACCTTTAAGATCCCTTCCTAACCAATTCAATCATTAGCTTGTGCATTTGGTTACATTCTGTAATTATCAAACTATATTCTCAGTGAAACACATAACCCAAGGTGGGTTTTCTTTATTCTTGTTTAACACATAGGGAAAACAAAAAACATGAGGAGGCAGTAGAAGATGGACATTTTGTTTCTGAAATTTTAGTTGTGTTTCTGATAGAAGTGTGAGAGACAGTAGATTCAGACCACTGAATAGAAGGTCTCATCTGTGGCACACAGGAGAATGAACACTCCACCTGGGATTCAGAGCTTCATTCTCTCCATTGCCTAATTTGTCTCTTTTGCTCTTCCCTTCCACTATTTTTACCATGCTTGCATACAGAAGCAGTAATCAATCCTTAAAAGCCACACTGAAGTATAGATGGAACTGACCTGACCTCCTCTGTTTTAGGGAAGGGCTGACTCTGGTCTTCACTTAAAGAAAAGTGCATGGTTTCAATGCTAGTTTTTATTTCCAGCTTTAAAGGAGAGTAGAGAAGATTAAAAACAGAATAAGTGAGAATGGTCTGTGAACCTTCTATTGAGCAGAACACAAAATGGCTGCAGATGTCTATAACAGTTCAATATAGACTTAAGCAAGTAACTGTTCCATGTGCATCAAGAAAAAGTAGTTCACTGTCTTAGTACGTGAACCTAGGAGCACCTTTGCAGAGGACTTGGGCACCCAGAGAGAGATTTCTACAGAATATAGGAATGACCATCACATCAAACTCTAGCCGTATAAAAGTATCTTTTATGAGCTAATTATGTCAGCTATTGCTATCATTTACACAAACAGACACTCCCAGGGAGGAATTCATCCCATGACTATCTTAGAAAGGGATGAACATGAGTGCTAAACTCTCTCTCCTTTGGCTACAAAAAGATAGATGACTACCTGACTTAATCATCATCTTCCAGATGGGCACATTGGTTGAGAAGATTCCTATCTAGGACCTGTCTCCATGTTCCTGAAATTTCTATACCTGCCCAAGTCCTCAGGTATGTATTTTACAGAATTCAACACATCAGTTCCCAGTTCAAAAGTAGCACTGAAAGTGGTACAAAAATAAAGCATTCGTTACATGGAGAAAGTGTAAGCTGGTTAGGCTTCTGTACATAACAGACCACCCATCCCAGGATCTCCACTGCTATGTTTTAACTGGGTTTGTGTTAAGCAGAAACAGTCTTGGGAATGGGGACATGAACCCCATCTTCTCCACTTCTTAACAATTAGCCTAAACCGTACTGCACTGGATGTCACTCTGGTGACAAAAATAGCTTGTTGTTCTTCCCCATGCAGAAATTCAACAGCGACTTTTTTTTTAGAAAAAATGAGGCCAGAGCAACTAAAATCTCTGTGGATCATTTTAGCCTCAGGGGATCTACATGACAGAAACTGGTTCACTCACAGTTAAAAACACTTCACTCATTGCTGCTGCCTGAGCAAAATGATGGTGTGGTGCTAATCTACTTGCCTGAGGGCATGTGTCAAAATCTCTGTGCAGCTGGATCTAATTGGACAGTCTGATATTGATAGTCTGAGAAGAGATGCTGCAGAATTAATTATCTATGGGGACAGTGTTTCGCCTCCACTGCCTCAAGTGTTCCCTGTGTGATGGAACTGAGCTTCTCCAGGAAAGTAGTCTATGGAAAAGTCGGTGTTCTTGTTCCAAGGAACCTCTGTATTGTCAAACCAGATAGTTTGGTAACACTGACTTAAGTTTTCCAAAAGAATCCATATATAACTTCTGAAATTTCTGCAGCAACACATTTTCCTTTTAAAGGATATAACCTGAATTTCTGTGAAACACAAACGATCTTCAACTCCCCTCCCACATCCTACTCAAGGTCCACTGGGAAATGAGATATGTATCTCCTGAGGTCATCCCAGAGAGTAATGTTTTATATAAATAAATCAGACCCATTTGTCTTTGTCAGGAGGTAGCTTTTAAATAAATCTCTGCTTGTACCCATTAACTGTCACTGTGCACACCTGCAACTAGTATTTCCACAATATTGTGGAAAATATTCCCCCCCATTCCACTATTGTTCTTGCCACCCAATGCAGTGCACGCTTCACTTTTATTCTCATCAAATAATGTTGTTGTAAATCTCAACTCTAATTACTTTTCCTCAGTTACAGTGTTTTCTCCAGTAGTTCCCCTCTGCATTAGTATTAATACTGATATCCAAACTATTAACTGACAGTGTAAGTCTTTACTCAAAAAGAAAAAAAATCTGCATTCAGGTTACCTCTATTATAAGATAAGAATAGCAATAAAATGCAAAAGACATAGATGGCTTTTTGTGCTTGATGTAGTGATAGGACAAGGGGTAATGGATTTAAGCTGAAAGAGGGGAGATTTAGATTAGATATCAGTAAGAAATTATGTACTGTGAGGATGGTGAGGCACTGGAACAGGTTGCCCAGAGAAGCTGTGGATGCCCCATCCCTGGAACTGTTCAAGGCCAGGCTGGATGGGGCTTTGGGCAACCTGATCTAGTGGAGGGTGTCCCTGCCCATGATGATCTTTGAGGTCCCTTCCAACACCAACCATTCTATGATTCTACGATTCTATCCTCTGATCACATCCCACCCAACACCCACCATAAAACAACTCAAAGTACATTAGCAGTTAAGGAACTTCATTAACACATTGACAGCTTCCGCAGAGAAAAAATGGATTTTTTTCTTGCAGAAAAAAAAATGCATTTAGAATAAATAGACTACAGTTGCATTCATTTTTTATTAGAAGTCAGATTTCCCTATCTCTGTCTATGGCAGTCTTTCTGGTACCTTTCTGTAAAATGGCAGCTAGTTGTCAGACTCTCTAAACACCATGAAGGATCAAGGCATGGAGTTTTGTAAGAAGTAATAAAGACAGTTCTAGGGTCTATCAGAAAAGAGGAAAGGTAGTCTTATGCATGCTAAAAACTGCAAGAGTCTCCAACCCCATGCCCTCATACTCAAATGTATAATTTAGGTTGACCATAGATTTTTCCAAGAATGGCCCTTATCTGCTAAAAAGGTCAGGCACCGGTGGGCTTAGAAAATATTTGCAACACAACACACAGTTAGTTGAATCTCTGCCCTGATGCACCAAAGTTTTTCCAGTGTGTTGTCCAATGAATCATATCTTGACGCTCCCTTCACTTGCCAATTATAATTGAAAGACCTAAGGGTCTGAGTTTGTTCTCACATGCATCAATATACTGACATAATTCTACTGGACATAAGTCATATTTATACTAATGCCTTCTTACACCATTCTGCCCTAGAGCAGATAGCAGTATACAAGAGTATTAATCAGAATTGGGGACTGCAGTCTTGACTAGAATTGCTCAGTTACGCAAAACCAAGAAAACAGAATCAGCAGCTGAGATTTGTTTCAAATAAGTGGAGAGGTTGTGCTTTCTATAAAGAAAGGAGCTGTGAAGCTCTTTAGCCTGACTGAAAGCTGAAATATCGTTGTTTTTACGCTTTGCTGTTTTTATCACCATAGAACATAAAGCCAAGAGAAAGAGAAGGATGATTAAACACCCACTAGTGGAAATCCATGGATGCAAAGCATTTCTAACTTAGGATCTTAGCTGCCAGGACTTTTGCTAGGCAAGGGTGGTTTGCAGCAGCATACACCTGTCAACAGCTACAGAAGTTACTTTAAAGAAGTTTATCTGCATCCATCTGGAGAAAATAACTCATAGTCACAGAAATGCACATACCCACAGTCAACAAAGATGATAGCACTGAACAAGTCGGAAACCAAAATGGTAGCCATAAAACTCTTTGTTTACATTTGCAGAAATATATGTTTTCTATAACAGCCTGAAGTTTGGGAGGCTGCAATGTCATATACCATCAGAGACAAGTGTGCACCTCTCTCTGTGGATTTCTTGAGGCACACAATGCATCAGAGTTATAAGAGAATAAAGAAGCAGCAAAGAAATACAGCAAAAGGTAAAGTGGAGGAGAATAAGCTGAAGAACAGTTAAATCAGGCTTTCTGAGTATCAAATCAAGGCAGAGTGTGTTTCTTAGAGAATATAGCTGTGAATTTGCAGCCAAGATTAATGAATTATATTCCTGGTTCCAACATTGATTGTGTAGCTTTGTTCAAATTACTGAATTTCCCCATGCTTCATTTGACAAAGTCACTAAAAAAATGAATAAAAGTCAGGTTCAGTTCATTGTTTGGTTGCTCTGAAATCCTCAGATAAAGCCTACTGAACATGATTGCTCTTATAAATGTCAATAACTTGCACTGCTGAAGCAATGTACTTCTATGAAAAAGAAAGGTGGTTATAAAGCTTTGCCAGCCACTGAAGAAGATGGAATGCTGTAGAAAAAAAAAATAAATTTTCTACTTCTGTAGAAAATAAACAATTATAATGTTGACAAGATGGGAAGAAAGCCTTAATGTAGTAAGAGGAGAAACTGGAGTTCTGTTCTGGGTTACGGCTGAATGTAGCTTTAGGAATGTGCTATTTTAAAGTTTTTTGACCTCAGTTTCTCCATCTTAAATAGAGATAGCTGTCTACCTATATAAGGGAACAAGAGAAGGCTTAGGAACAAGGACAACTCTTCAGATTCACGCTCACTCTGTGCAAGTGTTTTTCTGCACAATGCTTCACTGTGCTTGCTTTTACGTAAAACAGCAATGTGTAGCATTCTTGTGTAAAACACTTAAAAATATATTTATTGCTGCTACATATGTGGCACTGGACTTGTACTGCATACTTGGGCTACCTCAAAATTAAGTCAATTTTTTTTACGGCATGATCCTGCAAAGTAGCAAGTTCCTTTGCGTTTCAGATCAGACCAGTTCTCACATTAACAACTGCACTATTTCATAGACACTTCTTTGAAATTTGATATATTGCCATTTTCATTCACTTTCTTTTCCCTGCTATTTGGACTTTTAACAGAGTATCAGCCTGCACAAGTGTTCCCATCGCCAGTTTGGAATTAATCTTCCAAGTAGGAGCTCATGTCACAGTATCAAATGTTCTAGTCACTAACATAGTGCATCTGCTAAATTCCCATCATCCCATAAGATTGTAATTCTGCTTTAAAAAAAGCACTGACATTTTTGCCTGTCAATATTTTCTCATTGCTCGTGACAAAGTTGTTCTTAAAACGCACAGTGAATCCTTTATATATATATATATATATATAATCATCATTATGCAGGAATGTAAATTAGATTTAACACATGTAATTGCCATAATCATGTTTTGGTTTTTTTTAACTTGGAACAAATCCTTTCCACAGTTGTTCCTTTGCCCCGGCAAGTACCCACACATCTTCAGGTAAATAAAAGGTCTAGTACCTGCATCATTAGACTCTTTGACCATACTTTTCAATACCTTATTGGCTTTGATTCTACACCTTTAAAGCATCTTAATCTGTGTTACCAATGGGTATGCAGTCTTCCATTCTTTATGAAAGACTTTCTAAAGGTTAAGTCAATTAAGGCTACCAAGCTTATATGAAGAAAAGTTAGTCAGTGAATCATCATTCTTCATTTGCATATAGTGCTTATTCTACATTCTAACTTAACCAATGAGGCAATAAGAATGGCATTTACCTCATGAAAATTTAGACATTGCAGGTATATAGTTATGTCTGATCCCATCACCTTGGGCTCCCTATCTAGCCAACTGAGAGACAGGACTGTTTGCGAACAATTAATCTGATCTATAGGATATGCCTAATTTGGGCAGTAAAATTCTATGCAGGGAGACAGAACATGTGCATAAGCAAAGAGTGAGTGCACAGGAGCACCTCAAAGGGCTTCCTCAATTAAAACCAGAAAGAACTTACATAGGAGAGTATTTGAAAAAGTGTCTTTGGTGGTTCCTCATTCCATTATTTGACATACAGTGAAAAACATAGGGTGATAAAGGGAAACTGCTTTCCAGAAGCAAAGTGCATACAATGATAAACTATTACGTTTACAGAACCGTATTAATTTATTAAGTTTTATGATGATGGATGTCTTTCATTATAGTACTACTACTATTATTAATAACAATTACCAGCTACGATTATTTTTATGTGGAAGGGAAATGCTGGTGACATGGAATGAAAAAGGCTGCAAAAGATCTTTCCAGTCCCTGAATGTTTTCCATTTGTTTTTACAGCTTGGTGAAATGCATTCAGAAAGGAATTGCACATTGTATGCCAGGGTGAAGCACCTGCTCAGCACATTTGCTGTAGTTCTGCCCTTCCTGTAAGAAACACCAACCTGGAGAAAGGGCAGGCCTAGGAAGGAAACCTTCATGTTTGTCTGATAATGATTCCCTTGTGAAAGAAATCAGTTATTTCTGTAACAGAGTATGTTCTTGCAAAACTGCAAGTCTGGGATGCTTAATTATGCCAACACTCCATTTATCTGATGGCAACCATCAAAGACATTTATAAGGCAACACAAATCATCTGTCACATCTCAGTTTCTCACTTTCAGCAGTTGCCATCCCCAGATGTTTTCCCCTCTATCGTAAGCTTTGTTTCAAATGCTGTTGATAAAGGTTTTAAAGACTCATCTATATCTGAAGCATTCTCATTTCACTGGGGTTTTTCTGAGTTTTCAGATCTTCTCAGATCAGAAGGGGGAAAAATCATCTGCCTGCATGAAAAGGCCAAGTTCTCTGTGAGTGAAAATTCCTGAGAGGGTGTTTTAAGCTGTTACGTTTTTGCTAAAGTTCCCTGAAGATGCACCTAATATTCTTTTTTTTTCAAAATCAATGCTAGTGTTTTCTTGATCATTCACTTCCCCTTTCCACAGGGCAGTATCAATCTGACAAGGAAAATCATGATCTGTGTTTATATAGTCTAATAGGAACTGCCAAAATAGTCACTAGCCAATCAGTCATCTGTCTCTCATTTTCCAAAACATTTTAGAAACCTTTGTGGACTTGTACAGGTTTCAGACAGATATGGCACAAGATACAGTTGATTCAGACTGTCATGTATTAACAATGAAAACCTTCAAGGACTTCTTCTTTGCCTCATTAGGAAACAGAAGTAAAAGTACATGCCAGGGAGAGCACTAGACATGAATAGACATGATTTTTTTTTTTTTCCTGGAGTCCTTAATATGTCATGAAACATAAGGCTTCTCGATCTTTACTTAATGTAACACTCTCAACAGCTCATACAGCTCACTTGCCCAGAGGTGCTAAACAGTTTTAAAGTGTAATATTGTTCTTCTATATTGCTGACCTCTCTGTTCTCTCAGGGATTGTTTCAAAATTTCTCTGCCATTCTGTCAAAGAGAGATTCCATTGCCTAGAAAAGTGCTACCTTTCTGTCCTGAATTTCCCAGATAGACACCTAACTGCATGTGGTTTGCAGGAAGAAGCATTTGCCATTCTCTGCATGCGTTGCACGTGTGGTTGGAGAAAAGACTGTGTGTCCAGAGGGTCTGAGACATGCTCATTGTGTTAGTAGACAATACAGGAATAGTGGGATAGTCTTGTGCACACACTGTGTGTAAAGTCAGGGTTTCCAGATGCCCAAAGCTTTGGTTCAGAAGAATTTCTGAAGGCTGAATGAAGACAGTGTTTCCCACCACTTGCATTTTTTTCAGTATTGGGGAAAAAGGAATTCAGATATATTTTTCTTTGAATGGAGCTGAAGATTGTGATTGGTGAAGTCCTTCACTTCCCTTCGTGACAGATATGACTCAAAAGCACTCTGAATATTGCTTATCTGGTCAAGGAAATGGGAGAAACAGACCAACAAAATAGCACCATAAATTAATGATCGGTATGACTATGACATCCCTACTCTGTTAGCAACAATTGTCAGTTATGCAAAACTTCAGCAAATCACTGCAATAAGGGAACACAAACTTAAATAAGGAATCAGTTTTATAACCAGTTCATGGAAAAAAACTAGCAGAATTTTCCTGTGCACAAAAAAAAAAAAAGCAAACCACCCAATCCCCCACTTTTACTTTGATGCAGAATAACCTCTTGCTTATATTGAACGAAGAAAACAGTCCTCTTTTAAAACATTTGAAGAGTCATTTGGATAGAAAGAATTGCTATAGACTAAGGCAGCAAAATACTTTTGAACACAATATATAAACTCTAAAAACAGTCCATTGCCACATCTGTTTTTCCCAGCTCTAACTGCCTGTGTGCACACAGCCAGAAGTTCTTTCTACCATAGTACATAACCTCTGTCTCCAAAATT
This sequence comes from Psophia crepitans, assembly GCA_013399095.1. NCBI lineage: Eukaryota > Metazoa > Chordata > Aves > Gruiformes > Psophiidae > Psophia > Psophia crepitans. The sequence continues at coordinate 152,220 of VWZZ01007526.1, forward strand.
TCTGATCCAAAACCTGTTCAAGTCCAAAAGTTTCCCCATTAGCTTTCAAAGGCACAAGAATATTGACAAGAGCAAAATAAGAAAGACAAAAGTGAAGGCTCTGTGAGGAATCAGAGTGCAGATTGCCCCACAACGTATTGCCTCTGAAGAGAACTCATATTCTTTCTGAAATCACTGAGAAGAGGCTCATGGTGAGTTAAGGAGCAGCAGTCCTGCTTTCATGTTCTACCTGTTATTCCATAGTTTCAGCTGTATGTATAACCTATGACTACTTTTAAGTCCAAAATCAAAGGTTCCCTCTCCAGCTTACTTTGCAGAGAATATGGCTACACCGTCTATGGATTACTTAAGATAAATTATTTATATCTATATAATATCCTGTAAACTGCTAAGATTGGAAACAGTCTCCACATCACTTAAGTATTTGTTGTGCAGTTAGAAATACCACCTGCTGTTAACTTTTTGACCCCTGCCGCTGACGAAATTACTATCTTGTTCTTCCAAGGAGGAAGGAATTGGGTCTTTATAGCCCATTGTAACTGAAACAAGACCAAGTGCTAAGAGGCTGATTTCTTGGTGTGCTGAGCAAGAACAACAATTTTACAAATAGGCACAGGTATTGATACCCATTGATAGACATCTTTAGCACCAGATCTAACCTTCCTTCTGAAGTCAGTGGAGGCACTTTGACTTCTCTAACTTGAATTAAGTCTAGTTTAGTGTCATATAAAATTGACCAACGTCTCAATTTCAGAAAGAGCTGATAGAATCAATGAAGGAAAAGCACATACTAGGTGGTTGAATTTTGTTTAAAGTCATTCTGCTTTGAAAACCTCTGAGAATGAAATACTGGCAGAATCACTGTGAATCAGTTTGATTATACAGGACACACAGTTTTATGCACATCCGGACAGAAACAGCTCAAGATTCATGGTCACAGTACTATGGACTACACAATCTGAGATCTCACCTGACTTTGCTTTCTCCTTACCCTAATTCTCAACAAGAAGGCTGGAAAACTGCTCATGCACATTTTTGAGTTCTGCAGTGATATTAATCACCACTATTATTAGAGAATCCATTTCCATTACTCGAATAAAGTAATTTTGAATCCTTAATTTTCACACAGATATGAGGAAAAGAGGACAAAAGTAGATGTATCTGCCATGAATTCATTATGCATGAAGAGAACTTGTTTTCCTCCTTTCTTAATTTTCCATCTGTTTTTCCAAAGTACAGTAATGAAGCTAGAGTGTGAGCAAAATAGAACATCCTGTCCTATGTGTGAATACATGGTGAAATGAAGTTGAACGAACTATCAACTTACTATCAGCAACAGAAGATGCTGAGCTATCTCATTCAAGGATTGTTGAAAAGTTGGACAGAATCACCCCAGAAAGTTACAAACTAATATGACCAAGAAAAGATTGAAGGTTTTCCCCAAAAGACTATGTGTATTCTTTATTAATTCATCCTGATGTACCAGTTGCTGCTGTTGCATAGTCTGGGTATTATATAATGGCATGAAGGTCAAGACTTTTGTTCTCATTAATGCTTTGGTAAGTTTGTCACCAACATCCTTAGTCCCGTCCACATATAATTTACTTTTGGCCTTTCTTCACAAAAGGGCTTTTTGCCAAACTCATACGTTGCTTCTTTCAGTGTTTATCATTCTTTTCAGGGTAAAGTCCTTTGGAAAGGGCATATTTCATGGATTTATAGACTCTCAGCCCATATGTCCAAACTCAGGAAACTAGCATTAGCCACCCAAGTGAGGCAATCTGGAACTTAGCATGTTATCCTCATAAACACTGTGTGTTGGACATCTCCATGGTGCAACCTGATCTAAACTGCTTTTTGGAACCACCTGTTCCACTTGCTTGCATGAAGCATCCATGAGGGCTAATCTGTGTGTCTCAGACTCCTAAATTTATAAAGGAAAAATCTATGGCACAAGGATTATTTGAGTTGGCCAAGATATTACACATAAGAATAGGGTTTGGTTTTGCTTGTTTCTGACAATTAGCCATTATGAGGAAATACATCGCCTGTGGTTTATTCCTTGATTTTTCCCTCTTCTAGTGCCTAGACCAGAGATGATAGTTTAATTGCAACAGAAATGATATTTCTTTCAATGTTTCTAGAGAGACAATAATGGATTTGAAGGACTGCTTCACTTCTGGTGTTGAAGAGATACAGGAAAGGACACTGCTAATGAATGGTGTGAGAAAAGATACTACAGTAATGCTACAATCTGAAATGTTCCTGAATGAAAATCAATAATGGCGTGCTACATATGCTACCTAGACCATGAACTGAAGAAGAAAAAAATAAAACAAACAAAGAAAAAAAAAGGGATTCTGGGGAAAATAAAATACATTTTAGAAAATACATTTTAAATTAATTTTCTCAAGGACAGAGTATTGGTTTTGTTCTGTTGAAACCAAGTTTCTCAGGTTGTTGTGGGAATTAATTGTGTAACACTCATAATAAAGAGCCTAATAAAGACCTGAATAAATATCTGAAGTAATACTATTGTTTCTTTCCGGATAGAAGGCAATGGATAATCCAACTTTGTGATTTGTCCTTCAAGACTTCTGTAGCCAGAATTCTATAATTCTATCCTATTTTTCCCTCTTGCAAATGTAAAATCCTTCAGAAGTGTTTCAATGCTGAAAGGCTTAGACAGTCATGGGATTGTTTAGCCACGGCTGTTCCTTTCAACTTGATTTTAAAACTAGAAGTCTTGACTAAATGTTTCTTTTGCAATGTGTTTTCAGGTCAAAAAGGAACTATTCAGCCAGAAACTCTCTAAACTCAGCAAGCATCTCCTTGCCTCAGGGAATCATTTAATACTGATCTATATTCTAACCTTGCTACTGTTTCCATCCCTAGACCAGCGAAGTTGTGTGAAACCCTTGCACTTCACACATTTAGCTCATTCTCAGACAAATATACAAACCCAATGGAAAGTTATCATAGAATCATAGAATCATTAAGGTTGGAAGAGACCTAAAGGATCATCCAGTCCAACCGTCCCCCCACCACCTATTAACCACTGAACCACATCCTTCAGTACCACGTCTAACCTTTCCTTAAACACCCGCAGGGACGGTGACTCCACCACCTCCCTGGGCAACCCATTCCAATGCCGACCACCCTTTCCGAGAACGAAGAGATGGAGAAGTAGATCTTAAAGATCTATCTTGTCTTTAAGCTGCTATAAATCCGGACCTGCTTGGGTTTTCACTGTTTCAAGTAACATTATTTCAGCTTGAGGAATTCAGACATGGCAACTCCTCCATAGGGTATTTAGGAAAATTGTCATAGCTAATAGCTTTTACTATTTTCATCCTCTAACAATGTACCTCCCAAAATAGGCAGAAGATACATGGCACCTCCTTACAATGACCTTATAAACAAATGTTCAGTAACACATAATGAGAAAGTAATGAGATGGGACAGAACAGAGAAGAGAAGAAAGGAAAGGTGAAATATTATTAAGATTATGTATGATTACCTAATAAAAGCTCCTACATGGGCTGATGGGCTGAAAAGGGTATTTTCAGGTGAGGAGTTAAATGCATACATTTCTGCATTCTATTTAGTGTAAATAAGCAGCTGGCACTTTGCTGAATTTCAGTCATTCTTGTTATTTATAAGCTGCAGCTGAAATGATGCCTAAAACACTGTTGGTGTGTTTGTGTTTGCAGGTTTTTCTTCTTCTCTTAGTCCTTCAATATTCTAAATGATGCAATTAGTTTTTTACAGTTGGAGTTTCACTTTATATTTTATTCATAGTAAACGTATATCCATAAATACACATGCATGCACACACAGAAGGAGAAAATCCTTTTACCACGACATTAATGACTTCTGTTTGCAAAAGATAATTTTGCTAGAGCCTTGGTACCTCCTCAAATCTTAGCAGGTGGACCGTAATAGTTGACTGTAAAACCTGTTATTGTATAAAATTTCTATTACCATCAGTAGAGAAAAAGGTTTTAGAGAAACAAAGCTGGTTATGATGATAAGTGTATGGTTAGCTCTAATACGATTCCATTAAATCTTACTGCATTGTTTCTATATTGAAGCTATTCCATTAACTTACACTGCCTGTGCACCTCTTGCAGAAGGAATGATGACCATATGCATAATCTTGGGAGGAGAAGCATGTGCTTTTTTTTGATGACAAACCACGAAAAGAAACAACCCTGGGCTTTATTTCCAGAAACAGGAGGAGAAGGATTTGTTGTACTATGGTCTCCCGCCCCCGCAACAACTAATGAGGAAGCTTAAAAGGCAGACAATCTCTCTCGTTAATGGCAATGTTGGTAATAAGAAGTGCATCAAAATAAGGATCTTTTCTCCTCCTACCAATCTAATTATGAAAAGTTGAAGAAAACATCTGAATGTGCAAAATCCACAGCAGAAATCAGTGAAGGAACTCAGAGCTATAAAAATGCAATAACATATTCCTCCTGACTAGGACAGTCATGGTTTTCTCACATGAATTGGAGCCTCAACTTCCAGAGCTGCTCAAATCCTATAAAATGTATTTTTTTTCTCCCACGCATTACTGTGTAGTTTAACAACCCTAAATTCTGCCAAACATGTTAGTCATGCTTGCATTTTTAGTCCTGCAATTATTGTCGTTGATATCTATTTTATACTCCCAGTCAGTGTAGGTAAAACTTTGAAAGTCCAGTTTTGCACTTGGATGTCTCCTAGCTCAATTAGTGTACAGTGTAAAGCAAATATAAAACAAATTCCTTTGGCAGTATGAGTGCCACAATTAACCCGGAGACAGATTCTCAAAACAGTCTCATCACTACAAATGGTAAATCAGGACTAAAGGTGGCCTAACAGAGGCTAACTTAGTGCCAGTTCTGGGAAGCTTGGAATACTGATAGAAAAATTCTTAGGTTGAGAGAGGATGAAGAAAAAGTCTGTCAAAAAGGAAGAAGAAAAGGAAAAAAGGAAAGGGAAAGGGAAAGGGAAAGGGAAAGGGAAAGGGAAAGGGAAAGGGAAAGGGAAAAGGGAAAGAAAAAAGGAAAAAGGAAAAAGGAAAAAGGAAAGGGAAAAAAAGGAAATTACTTTTCCAAGGCCACTTCAAAATTTCAGCTCTTCTGGAAGCTGAGTGGATCTTGTGTGACTTCATCAGGATGCCAGCTACCAAACTGTGGGAAACACTATGGTAGCTTCATTCAAACATAAATTTAGCTCCACATTTGAAATCAACCAGGCCTAATAAAAAATTCTTGAAATATTCACACTCATGTAGAGAGGGAACCCAGCTTTGAGATAACCCAGGCTTGAAAGGAAAAAGAAAATAATCACTCACTAGAGCACTAAGATTTAATATCTTTGTCGGCAACATGGACAGTAGGATTGAGTTTGCTGATGACACCAAGCTGCGTGGTGTGGTCAACATGCTGCAGAGAAGGGGGGAACAGAGGGACTTTTACAGGCTGTACAGGTGAGCCTGTGCCAACTTCCTGAATTTCAACAAGGCCAAGTGCAAGGTTCTGCACATGGGTGGGCACAATCCCAAACACAACTACAGGCTGAGCGGAGAATGGATTGAGAGCAGCCCAGAAGAGAAGGACTTGGGTTGTTGGTAGAAGATAAACTCAAGGAGACCCAGCAGTGTGTGCTTGCAGCCCAGAAAGCCAACCATATCCTGAGCTGCATCACAAGAAGTGTGACCAGCAGGTCGAAGGAGGTGATTCTCCCCCTCTACTCTGCTCTTGTGAGACCCAGCCTGGAGGACTGAGTCTTCACTATGAGGGTGGTGAGGCACTGCAACAGGCTCCCCAGAGAAGTTATGGAGGCCCCGTCCCTCCAACTGTTCAAGGCCAGGTTGGATGGGGCTTTGAGAAACTTGTTCTAGTGGAGGGTGTCCCTGCCCATGGCAGGGGAATGGAACTAGATGACCTTTAAGGTCCCTTCCAAGCCAAACCATTCTATGATTCTATGATTAAGCTCCTCAGAGACAGACTTATTTAGCCTACACACAGTGTCACGTTGATAAGTCTCTATTGCTTCAGGAACGCAAATTAATATCTCTATATGATGTTGTATCATCCAAGATATATCAGCTTATTTGGAGTGACCTCAGGGATCTCTGCTTTGTTGCTATGCTTTGCATCACACGATGTACCTCAGGAGCCAGTTGACAGAAGAATATTGTGCTGGAAAAATCAGATCTGGCAGAGTCAAAAGCTAAAGCTAAGATGTTCCTTTATCTCATGGGATCTTGGGGATGCCTGCCTGCATTCCCATGTCTCTGGGCTGCCCATCTTCCTCTATGAGTTGTGTGCCTCCCTGCACATTTGGATCCCAGGGACTTGTAGGTCGCCTTAGCCACTGCTTATTCCTGAAGAATTCTTGGTATCTCAGTTGCAGACTTGAGAGGTACAAGGCTTCTTTGACTCTTTGGAAACCCAGACCAACTCCACATATGCTGAATAGCTCTGCAGACAGATAACTCTTCATGCCACCTGAACTTCCCAGATTATTCACTGTCATAGCTGACTACGAACCTGCTGCAAAATCAGGGGTCTAAGCAGGACAGAGAATAACCTCCAAAATGAATTTTAAAAGATTTTCCTCCTGCACATCACAGTTCTCAACTTTGTACTTTGTCCATGACTTAGGTACATTTTTGGTTTGGGATTTTGTGTTTTGCTTTCTTTTTTCACAATTTTGGCATTTTCATTTAAAGGAGCCAGTATAATCCCTCTTCGTTCTTCTTAATGTTCTGCATTTTCTCCTTGTTTCATGTCATCAGCTCAGACTTGTTTTGAACAAAAGTTCCCTTGACTGAATCAGAGGCAATAAATCAGTGCTTTTCTTCTGGACTTATATTTCCATACAGTGAGGGCAAAAGAGGAATAACATGTTCAAGATAACTGTGTTTCTCTCTCACTGCTGTGTTTTTCTCTCGGTACTGACTATAAAATTGCAAAAAACAATTACAAGTCAGGCCACATTCTTCCTTAATTATAAAACCATTTGATGGCTTTGAGGCTATTTTAATTTATCAGCTTCATGAAGAAACACAGAGTATGTAAATGTGCTCATTTTTATTAGAAGTACTGGTCTGTATTAGGATTGTACCTTGCATTAACTCCGCATCTTTCCAAGTATCTACTCACTTGTAAAGATGAGGAAACTTTGGATCCATCATTAAAACTTCTAAGAATATTCTAATCATAGCTATAAATCAGGGAAAGGTGGAATGGAAATGATTTAAAGAGTATTTCTCAAGTCGTCAAACCACCTTGAGAGACAAGGTTATTGAAATGCTTCAAAAGATTGCATAACAATGATTTTGCTTTATTTTATTGCAGAATAGCTGTTTAGGTATACTTGTTACTTCCCTAAGACCTGTGGTCTTGGACAGATGAGCTTAACACATACTTCTGAAGATGTGAATTTTATATGTGTCTCTGATAGACTGCTTTATTTAGTCTTCGTGTGGTATTAGTTATATAGCATGGTATTAGCTAGATTAGATGGAAGTGGAAGCAGAAGGACACCTCAAAACTGGTAAAAGCAAAAAAGTTTCCCAGGGATATTAATCCCAGATCAAGCAGGGACCCTGGCTCAGCAAAGCTGATGTCACTGACAATTTGCTTATTTTCAGCCCTCTAAGAAAGAAGTCTGAAAAGAGGCAATGAATTGAAAGAATACAACCAAAAAGAAAGCAAAAAAGAACAACTCATTTCTGAAACATTCACAAATTGGATTCTGGCTTACGAACAAAGACTGGCCTTATTTTTCACTTGGCTAGAAGTAGTGGCTCTAAAAATGTCAGACCAAGAATGGTGTTTTTTGTAAGAAAAGATTGGCTGATAAGAAATACATTTCACTGAGGTTTTTTTTAGAAAATCAAAGGAGCTTTTTAACAAAATTATTCCATTTTTCAAAAGGGTACATGCAACAATTTCATTAGTTTGTTGTATTTGAGAAGATTAAAATGTGGTCATGTTTGCAAAGACCAAAAATTTTCTTATAATTTTGACATATAATACTGATGTAAACAATACAGAAACATTCACATTAAAAAAAAAACAATGAATCCTATAACAGAAACAATTTAAAAATTTTTAGCAGGAGACCATTTCCCCATGCTTATACCTACTATATCCTTTTTACAGATGTCACTGTTTAATAAAGTAATTTCTATATTCAATTGTTTTATCTCTGCAGCTCCATGGAAATGTTGCTATAACACTGGAAACCATGACAACTGATTTTGGTTTCTGATTTCATTACAAGGTTATACCTTACCTATGTTCATGAACCCTTCATACAAGACACAGTTAATCAATAATTAACCTTTCATGCAAGAGAGAGTTAATCAATGATTTCACAACTAAGTCTTTCCAAAATATGTGGTTTGGTAGAACAATACTGCTTCCTTTAATTACTCATTTTAAAGAAGTCACCATTACATTATTATTTGAGTCATATTGCTGTGCTTTTATAATTGTTGCCCAATAGCCTGCTATTTTTTGACAAAAGGCCAAGCAGAAAAAATTCCAGATACAAAATACCCTCAGAAATAAATTGTGTGAACTTCTGGCCATAATACACATCAATATCTAAACCCAGGACAAGTTTATCACTTAAACATATTGCTTTGAGGAGCTACACATTGCTTTGAGGAGTCACACTTTGTTAATTCATTGTTTTTACAATGCATTTCCTCTAAGTCACCAGCACTTGGAAGTGGAGAGGTCTGAAGTTCAAGTGCCATTTTTGCTAAGTCTTCAGAAACCATTGACACTACCACATGCTAGGGAAGTGCACTAAACATCAAGCTGTTACCTGGACCAGTATCACCTTTCCTTTTTCCTGTGCTTTTGAGAATGTAATGTCCTAATAATTCACAGTTTAGGACTGTTAATCCTGGCAATGTAAGAGTTTCCTGCAGCTAAGAACAGCTCCAAAACAGAGGCAGAATTTAAAATATCATATTATCTGGGTTAAGCAATTCTCTCATTATGTTGGTATTTGCAATTACAGTCTTTCACTTCTGAATTACATCCTTCTGGTCTGAATGGAAAGAAGCCCAAAAAGTTATCTGGAATAGGTGACTTCCACAAGTCCCTAGTCTGAGGCACAGGCAGAACCACTCTCAGAAGGGACAGTTTTTCCTAATTCACTGCTAAATGCTGACTGCCATAATTTACTGTATTGATTATTATGTTAGTGCTTTAGCAGTAAAACAGAAATTAAAGAATTGTTAAACTGAAAAGAACCAAATCCAAGAAGAATAAACTTTAGAATGGCTTTGCATTCTGACAAGCTGTTGTCTCCTGAATCCTTTGTGACTGATGGTCACTAGAAGCAAAATTGAGAGTAGATGACCACTGACCTTGATCAGTAATGACCAATGCTTTGTTATTTTTGGCTGCGAAGAAGCTGCAGTTACCAAGAAGCTTCTGATGTTCCCAGACTGCCTAAACCAAACTTTTTCAGTCAGAATCACAGTGTTATTATTAACCTTCATTTTCAGAAGGGAATGTTTGTTCTGAAAATAATATTGAAGATTGCAAGATTGATGCATACCTAAATATTTGCATTCTGACATGTAATTTGAGAAAAGACCAAAATGGTTTAGTCAGAACAGAACCATTCTTTTTATCACAGTGCAGGATTTAAAATAGCTTGATCTCTTGCTTAATGACTGATATATTTTATCAATTCTCATCTCTGACTGTTTCTTCCTTTCCCGTTTTTCTTTCAATTTTGATCTTACTCTTATTTCTACTATTCACAAACTTTGTTTTCAGTACTGGAGATTGCTACTTCTCTTTTTTAAAATCCCCTTCCAATTCACTTTCAGCTAATAGCAGTTTTGCAGCTGTCATTTGCTTCAACAGAAAAAAGCAGGTGAACCTGAAGTTCACCTACATTCTACTGCTTGGGAGTTACAGAGTTTATACCTCTGCCAAATACTGGCTGAGTGAACTTGAGAAATAGATTAAGATCAACTCACTGAAAATACTCCATTAATTTGACTCACCAGTTGGAGACATGTCACATTTAATTTTAAGATTTAAACAGTGTAAGTGCACTAATATCTCCAATTGAACTCAGTGGGGAATGCACGTGTTCAGTAACTCCATCAGTTATTATTATAATACATTTCTATTGTTTGTTTCTTGTTGAGATAATGAGCAGCTGCTGCCTGTGAATCAATATAGGCTCTATGCACAAGTCAGAAACCAACATATGTCACTGCTCAAACTACTATATGCAGTCCAGCACAACCTAGTGCAAAGGTAGCTTGTAAGTATTCCTGAGAAGTTTCACCTCCTGAAAGTACAGACAACTGCCAGCACCTGAAGGATACCAGTAAATTGTCTCAGCAAATAAAAAGGAAAGTGGAAGGACCTCGATTATATATAATGTATATATTTCAGTATCACTGACTTGGTTCATGTATCTGTGTCTGGTGGAAAGATAGGGGAAGAAGTTTCTTGTCTGTATTTCACTTACTCTTGCTTAGGATAGAGCCACATGCCTCATCCTTTGCCACTGAAATCCAAGTAAGATTGGACTTCTTTGTTGTCTGTGATCTTGGTACAGCAGTGGAGAAGCTCTCCTACAGGTCTCTACCATTTTGTGGCCTAAAAAGCCAAATGTTATAGTAAAATTAATTAGTACCTTCACAGAAATACAAACAGTAGGGTGAAATCTTGGATCTACTCTAACCAGTTTTGCTACTGACTTGAGGAGGATCAGAGCTTCTCTCAGATTCTTCATAACCTTTATCTTTACAGGTTAGGGATTAGGCCTGTCCACCAGAACCTAAAAGTACAAACAAGAAGAGGTGAGACGAGTATGATACTGCCCCTCAGATACCTCTGGGCAGGAAGGCAAGTACTGTGTGGCTCATCTTGAAAGGCTCTTAGAAATGACTTTCAGGTGTGTACCTCTTTCTGTTGTTACTTCATGCACTTCATAATGGATTTACGTTTAAAAGTGGCATACTAGCCTTGCATTTAAAAATAAGCCCATGTTTTTAAGTCTTTGTCTAGACAGTGGTTCCAAAAAGCCCATTCTATATTCAGTCATCCCAAAATTCGGTGGTGCATTTATTATAAAATGTTAATGGCAATTACTACAGTATCAGTAGGGACAGCAACTAATTACCAGGCCTGTTTGGGGATCATCTATTGCCCAACATTTTACCTTAAATTTCTTTCCTCTCTATCTTTACTTCATTGATCCTTGTCCTGCCATCTTCTAAGGCTTTATAATTCTATCTTTTATTTTTATGGTTACCTTGAAGGTGTTTATAGACTGTAGAAGGTATTTATAGACTTTGATCATATCCCCCCTGAGGCTGCTCTTCTCCTGATCATATATTAGTTTAGGTCCCTCTGTGTTAGCTCATATATCTCATTTTCTTATCTGTACACCATTCTTGTTGCCCTTCTTTGTATTTTCTCCTGATCGTTCTATGTGCTTCCATACCGTAAGAACCAGCATAATACAGAATACATAATACACCAGAATTCCAGGTGGTTTTTTCCTCCAGTGCTATATAAAGTAAAACAATTACTGCATAACCCTAAACATTGTTTTCTATAGCAGACTATTGGTTGAGAGTTTGATTTTGTAAAACATAGTTTTAAATAGGACCAGCTCAGCTCTGGAATCTATTTTAGTCAAATCACAATAACATTTGGTGGGGCTGAAACCTTCATTTTTTTCTATGCCTTCTGTGGCCAAGTAATTTTATTTCTGTATCTTGCACTCACAGAATTCAGAGTAGTTTTCATCAGGGTTCTCACACTGCTGTATTTCAAAAGCAAAGAGAAATACAAAGAAAGTTCCAGTTTGAACACACATTTTTTAAATACATGTGTAGAGCACTGGCTTTTATGTGCAGTAGCCCATTGCCCTGTATTATCAGTATTAATGTCAGCTTTGCTTTTAATTTCAACAGAACTAAAGTCAGGCTCTGGGACTGGGTGATATCCCCTAGGTAAAAAGGGACTCCTGTGTTCTAATGACAGCTGAAGTAGCCCTTCTTTTACTGTCCTTATTTCTGTTAGATCTTTGCCTGCCATGCCAGCATGCTTTTCAATAACACACGACTACTGTCATTGCCTTTGTATAAAGGGGCTAACTGTGAATGCTTTCTTGACTACTTTCTTGTATAGACTGTGCTTATATAGACTGCTTTCATCCCTGGGTTAACCTTTCATACAGTTTCCCAGCTCCACTTCGGATTGCAGTCTGAAAATCTCACACCTCCTGCATAGAATTTTATCGCTTGAACAGTCCTGCTAGTTTCATGAAGTAAAGCGCTATTCAGCTAGAGTGAAAAAAGCTGAATTAAGATTGCATATAATTTTCAATATTCTGATCAATTACAACTGAAATAAATCTTTTTATACATTTCAGATGCATTTTATTTTTACTGCAGATATTAAAAGCTTTTATTTTTTTCAAGAACATGGTACTACCGGTGCTCTGACAACTTATGTGTACAAAATGATTACATGATGAAGAATGCCATTTAGATTTCAATGCTTTATATAAATAATCCAATTATGCAATTAGACAAAGCCTAGTTAACTAGGGTTAAAACACATGCAATCAAGCGGTGCACGTATTAGGTGGAATTTTAGTATGTCATCTCTCTCATGAGCATAATTAGGTTGCAAAATGAATCTATATGTAAACAACTGGAGGCCTTGTATTTGAGGATAAACAAAAATCAGAGACGAGCCAGCATAACTTTAATCGTCGAGATTTATCAGTTATAGAGAGTAGCTTCATAAAGAGATTTGAAAAGTCTCTTTCCAGGCCAGAATCTAATGAGATACTCAGGTTTTTGCTACCCTGCCTCTTCATGTGCCATGTTTAGAATGACATTTTTAATATACTTATGATCTGCTTTGATATAATTTGAAAGTAATCCCCCTTCTTTCTCTATCACTATACGTTTACACTAGTAAATTCTGATGTTCACTAGAAAACCTAACTCCCATAAATTTATTTGGCACATGTTTATACAGAAATTTGTTTATTTTCTTTGGGACTCATAGGGACCAGCCAGAAACTTGAAGTGAAGAAACAGAAAAGGACTCTCCCTGTATGTTTTCAGTTTGCACCACAGAAGACACAAGCCAGTTAAACCAGGTGCCAAACCCTTTGGATATTTTCTGTCTTGCAATCTACAGTCAGGAGACATGTCACAAGGACTCATGTGCAAGGCTGGTGGTTTTAGTTTCGATTTGTCTTGGGGTGGTGTGGGGTTTTTTCTCATTTTTATGGCTGCTTTATGTCTTTCAGTTATAAAGGAAAATTAAACTGAACAGCACACTGGCCATAATTACAGTAGTAACCCACTTCATATCAATCTCTTGCTGGTTTATCCCTCACTAACAATGGAAAACACCCACAGCACCCACTCAGGCAACTTCTGGAAACATTTCAAGTGCTTGTCTAGAGCTGGATAGGAGCTTTTATGAGATTAAGTCTCCCACTGCTCTTTTGTACTCTTACCTCTCCTGCAGAAGTATGCACGTTCACTCCTGCCTACATTTTTAATCAAATTTATGACCTTTAATTTCAGGTGGTTGATTTTTGTAAATCTTCTCATTTTTTTGCGGTAATAACAAAGCATTTAAAATAAATACTAGCTAGGAAAGCAAACCTACTTCAGGTCATTAATATTATCTTCTGCTCAGCAGTGGGTCAGCAAGGTTTGTTTTAGAAATGACGAGGCCTAAAAACCACTCCAAAATAAAAATGCCAAACGTGACTTGGAACAGACTGCCCAGGGAGCCTGTGTAGCCCCCAGCCCTGCGGCTTGTTACGAATATGTTTGAGAAAAGTTACTCAGGAATGAAATGCGTGAGGGCAGTCCCGGTCAGGCCGGGCTGCCCATCGCTCCGTGTCACTGGGAAGAGCTGTGCCTGGGGCAGCTCCAGGCTCTGGCGAGGGCAACACGCACCTACCACACCACCTGCCGCTCTGAACGCGGGGGTCCAGCCCCGCTGAAAGGACGGGCTAACGGATCGGCTTTAACTGGCAGGGTGGGCTGCGGGGCAGCTGCAAGGTGCCCGTGCCGCAGGCGGCCCTCAACGGCCGCGGGCCGGTCGCAGTCGGCTCCATCCGGAGCCGCAGCCGGTGGAAACGGTCCGCCGCGCGCCGAAGCGCCGGTGAGAGGAGGGCAAG
>VWZZ01007526.1:166531-179079 GCA_013399095.1 Psophia crepitans
GGGGGCAGCGCTGAGGGAGCTGCGGCCCGCGGGCCGCCCGAGAGCAGCGCGGAGCGGCAGCCGCTAACCGTTCCGGCCGCGCCGCCTCGCCGAAGGGCTGTGGAGGGACTGCGCGAAACGTGCGGCGACGGCAAGGAGAGCCGAGCTGGGCAGCCTCGCAATTAGAAGTTTATTTAGACACTAGAAGGAGCCTTGATTCTGGGAGCTGGTGCTGGCAGCATGCGTGCGGAGGGGCGGGCAGCGAGGCCCGTCTTGCGGTGCAGGCTCTGTGAGGCGCCCGGAGCTCTGTGCTCCCCAGGGAGCTTGTCAGGGATGGGCTGAGCCCGTGGGTCCTGTACTTCGGCTGAAATTTAGGAAATGCGGGACACCTGAAGCCGTCGCCCCAGGGAGGTGCTGCTGCCGCGGCTGTGGCCCTTCCGGAGGCAGTGGGGTACAGCTGATGGCTTGAGAAGGCACGGCTCGGAGGGGAGGCTGGGGTCTGCGCCACCTGGGAACGCCGCCCTGCACAGGGGAGGGGATGAACAGACGGGGGAGGGGTGTGTCCCCATCTTGCTGTTCCCACACAGGACATACTTCTCCGGAAATACCCAAAATGTGGGATTTGTAATGGGTGGATATTCAGCCTGCTGTAACGTTCGCAATGTTTCCCAGGGACGAGGCCTGAAGTTTGTAGTAAGAGTTTGAGTTATGATGATGATAAACTTGATAATGCGTGGAGTTCATGGTTGCAGTTCGTAATGGATATGTGTTCGACGTGATGTAATCTTCCTGGTTTGCTGTCAGTGTCTTGATGTGTGTTTTGTAGGGACAGGAGATGAGTTTTCTAATAGACACATGTTCAGTTTGTGAATGATGATAAGAAAGACGTGAAAAATGAAGAGGTATATTTTGAGTGTCAGTCAAACATCTTTAGCAAATTGACATTCTACCCATCTGGTTATCCTGTGATTTACTTCACCGCTACCAGGCCATTCAGCTAATGGATCTGAATATAATAATCTGAGATGATTCCTACTCAGCTTCCTCAATGGGCAGCTCTGGTGCCTTCGAGATGCATGTTACTTTTTGCAAGTTTGTTTAAAACCCCCACTAAGGATTAAAAATACACCACCTGAGAGATGAATAACCACACATTCATTTGGAATAAACTTTAAACACAGCAGAGGCCAGCACCGTAGCCTGGAGCAAGGCTAAGGAGGTCTAAAGACACTAATTATTGTAGTCATGCAATTGAAATAATGGGGATCTGACAGCATGACTAATAAACAGCTAGAAAATTAATGAGCAGGATCCCTGTCTTCCATCAAAGGGCTGCCAAATGCCCGTACAAGATACTACAGAAGACACTGGCATTATGTGCAAACTGAAACACTATTTAAAGATTTGTGGCATGAACTGAACACATGGTGTTGCTAATGACTGGAGCTTGTGTGCCCACTGTGTATGGATGAAGTAATTAATCACTTTAAAATTACACAATTGGAGATTATAATTAATAAAAGAATACACTATTAGTGTGTGAGAGAGAGGAAACATAAGTTGGATCCTTTGGATTCAGGATGCCAGGCTGTAGGAGTGCTTTTTGATCACTTGTAGGGGTTTGGGTTTTTTTGTCACTGCTGAACATTGTTCTTGTCTGTAAAACTAATCCAGCTTTGAGTGGCTGAAGTTTTGCGCTGATCCAGGGTGAAAGAAACAGCTTTCTGAAAGAGATAGGATTATAGAAAAGAGTTTGGAACAGTGTTTGCTGTATGCCAAAGTCAGGGTCCTTGGACAACCTGTAGATGCAACACTTAACAGCAGCCATTGGAGTGCTCATAGTGGCTAGCGAGAGATGCAGAAGAATCAACTTTTATATGAACAATTACTATTATCATCAGTTTGCATCCAGAACATGCAGTAACTTCCTGAAGAAAGCCTTCATGTACTTACTGACATCCCTGGAGTCATTAAGCAAGCTTTGGCAGAGAAAGTAAAAGAGACAGTGATGTTCTTACTAGTCCAACGGTGTGAAACCTGACCCAAGTGAATTTCAGCTCCACATCTGACCTCAGATTCCCTTCAAAGCATTGGAACTATGTACACAAACCTGTGTATTACACAGTCCATCAGCAGCCAGATGCTTCAGAAGAAGGTTTCAGAGACCTCCTGTTTTAGGCACACGCTACGTAATCTTCCTTCAAGCTTTCTGGTAAACCCTAATGGCATGAAGTTGCCACATTTTAAAGAGGTATCTGTGCTACAAAAATGTATAACCTTGTGTTCCCTTTAGGAAAGAGATGATCTCTGGCTGTAGGGCAGAATAAGCATCCTTCCTTATGCTGGCAAATACTACTGAACATTCTCCCACAGAAACTTGAGAAAATATTTAATGAATTGAAGCTTCAAAGAGTGAATCTAATTTGTGCCCAATTGTCTGGCACCGTGTGTGAGTGTACGGGGGGAAGATGAGTGAGTGTATGCCTTCAGTGTAGGGCCTCAGCATGTTGTTGAGATATAAATGGTAACAGTACAGAAGAGGACTGGGACATTCCCATACAAGTAGGGGTTTGGTATTGGAGTCTCCATTGCCAGTAATGGGCTTTGATGATTTCAAGAGACCTTGGATGGACTCCTATGTATACTGTCCTAAAGAGCCTTTTGAGCCATAATTTAGAGTCATTCTTGTGCAAAGGAACAGTTTGAGCTCTTGATTTTATTTTTGTAAATGGTTATCTGAATGACCTGTTTTCAGCCTCATGAAAATCTTACATAGCATGTTCTAGAGCTCTTAATACTTTCCTAAATGCATTAAAGGGTAAATATTTCATTGGAGACCATTAACACCATTTGCAGCAGCTTCTGCTTTTCCACTTTCCAGGAATTTAATAACCTTCAAATGCATAGACTTCTGAAAATCTCAAAACATGAGCAAAGGGAAAAGGACATTATTTAATTACAGACTTGGGATATCACAGGAAAGGTGAGTTTGTCCCTTGGACTGAACTAGAAGGTTGATGGTATTAGTAAACTGAACACCGTTCATGTGAATCATTTGTATACTGTATGCTTTTACAGAACATTACCCGTGTAATAGCTGCACAGGGTTTATTAGTACATAAGCCACAACGTGCACAGTACCCTTATTTGTTGGTGGTTTTATGTTTTCTTTTACAAACTAACCCAATCTGTTAAAGCACAACTCAGCAAGCCTTGCTATTTTTTTCAATTAAGTCTTTGTATGTATGTAAATTCTAAATCCAGTAGTGCAAGGTTTGCATCTTGCTGTCACTGCATGCTGTATCTAGAAAAATAGGGTTCTCCTACCAGTAGAGATCCCAAGGTGCTTCAGGTACAATTAAAAAAACCCAAACCAAACAAACCACAAATGTTATGCAACCCAAGTCCACTCCCTCTGCTGGTGTATATAGGTCTCCTGCTGTGTGTTCACTAGCACAATAAATCACCACACTAAGGAGCAACAGTAAAAAATCACTTTATAAACGTGTCTTGGCAAATAAGAATATGGGCTGTAGAATTTAAAAACATTGAAAAGCAAATATCCTGCCACCTGAATTATGTAAAATTCACATTTGAGGAAAACAAAAATCCAGTATAAAATATAGAATGACCTCTCATGCAAGAAATGAGGCATTTCTAGAACATATTCTGCTCTAGAAACCTGGAGCAGAAATGGTCAATGGGAAGTTTTAGCAAGCTCTTGACCTTCCCTGGCCCTTTATGCATTTTCATGAAATGATGTAATTCATTATTTCCACTGATGTGTGCAGAGCGGTGGGCCAGCTTATTTTGTATTCATTTATTCAGTCCTGAGTAATCTGTGTTTAATAGAGTGCTGGAGCGTGTCAGAATGAACAATTAAACCTGATTGTTACAGAAGACAACTTGCCATTATTGCCAGCATTAGCTGTATGTGCTTTATTTTTTTAATAAAAAAGGGGTATTGCAAGTTCAATATATAATCCCCATATTAAAATTGTACACTTTTTTTATTTAGAATGGAAATATCTTTCACACACTTGGGACCATAGTACTTTGCATTGAGCTCTTGATTGATGATGCAGGCTGTAATTTTTTGTCAGGTCTGTTCTGCCAGGATAAGCAGACTGGAAAGACTCTGAACAGATCACTAGGAAATGAGTGGGATGGAGAGATCAGCTATCCCATCAGCGAGGTGCAAAGTTGTGGAAGAAAGTTGTGGTGCAGAAATTGAGTGGTTTTGCTCACTTCTCACGGTGGGGAGGAGGGGGAAAGGTAGCCTGTTTCAGGCATAATACACTTGGTAAATTCCTCTGCCTGGTGGACAAAAGGAAAGATATCCAGGAGCATTTTAAATGAGTGGGGCAGAATACATATACAGGGAATCCTAGGGAGTGAAGGAGCTGTGGAAGAAACAGTCTCATGAGAATTATGAAGGAGTAGGATAGCGTGTATGAGTCCTAGAGGACTAAAATCTCCCAGAATAGCTCTTTAGTTCAGCCAGTGGGAGCATGTGCCTTTGGGGTATGAATACCTGAGTTTTATGCTCGCTGAAACCTTAAAATCTCAGCAGCATAATTACAACCTTGGATTACAGTGTTTGAATATAAGCATGAATATTATACAACTCTTATGACAATTTGGCTTTTCTTATGAGGGAATTACAGAGATCTCCATGGATTCCATGAGCAGGAAGGTCAGTAACTGAACTGGGATGAAGACATGAATGGTTAAGGGCCTGGGCAGTCCAGATTTCTGTACAAGCTGGATGAGCGTGCAATCACCTTTGGGTGTACGCTTGTGTTACCATCTGGTGTGATTAATCCTCTGTGCCTTCTTCACCTTGATAGTTACAGCAAAGCTAAGTGTATCTGAATGTGTGCATCATCCTTGTCCCTCCTCAGCAAGAGGTGCTCAGCAAATGCCAAGGCAATGAAGAAAATCCTGCAAGACCTTCCATTGTGTTGCACTACTGGAAAGGGGAAAAGCAGTAAGATATGAACTGCAAGTGTTTGGGGCCAGCCTCTCACAAAGGCACTCTCAGCATCCTTTGTCCTCTCCAGTAAATGAGGCAGTGGTTTTTGGTAAACCTGGTGTATTTCATCTTTCCTTTTTCTTAGTATAAGCTGCTGAGGTGGGTCACAGTGGGCCGCGCCCTGTCACCTGAATGAATGGAGGTGAATGTGTGGAGACAGATCAGCTAAAGATCAGCCATTAGAGGCTATCTCATGTAATGACCTACCACATACTGTCATTTCCATGCCCTGTAGATGAGCAAGAACTAAAGATGTTGCGTTGCAAAGCAGGTTGGGCAGGTGGGAGAGTACAGAACAGTGAGAACAAAGTATTTGAATGTTGAAGGCACCAAATGCAGAGCTGTTTGCCATGAATTCCCTGCCCGGGGGTGTTCAAAAGGAGAGAGAAGATATTTTGTGTCAAGAAGCAGGTGGTTGGATGAAGTCCTAGGAGCCCTGTGATCTTGTGACATCAGCTGTGCCTGTATTTGCTCTTCGGTGCAATGAAGCCTTATGAAGTAGCAGCAGGAGTGGTGTCTGGTATTTATGTGCTTATGCATGTAGACAGCCATGAATTTTTAAGACTGCAGAATGAAATTCATTTTGCAATAATGAAGATTTTATCTGAGGTAACAAGGAACACCAACTCAGTGTTTCAATTCAGAGGGATGGCACAGATAAAGCAAGCCTGCAAGTAACAAAACAGATAAACACGAGTAGGTCAAACCTGTTCTGTTAACGCTATGAGATACAAAGTTATGAGAAAGGAAGTGAAAAAATGCGAAGTGCTTATCAGCACAGTGCATAACATCTCATGCCGGGAAAACCATAGCTCTTACTGTTTTCTACTGGCTCCAAGAAAGCTACAGGAAACACCACTGGAGAACAAGTTACAAGGTACATCTATATGGTTGGGCAAACTGGGTCAAATATTGCAGAGGATTAGAAACAAGTGTGTTAGACAAGATAATAGCCCTTCCACTCCACCTGCCATTTCTGTTATTTATTTCATTGTTAGTTCTTGCAATGTCTTTCACATATCAGAATCCTTCAGGACCCAGTATATTCTCTCAGTGGAAAATATTGCTTGTTGAATGATGTTAGTGTAACAAATAGTAGATTGTTTTGCAGCTGACCAGTGAAAACTGCAAATGTTTCTTTCCTAAGCTAAAGATGGTACCTCTACCCCCAAATGCAGGCTTGAATCCCTAGCGGCCCATCAACCATGGCAATGGCAGAACTTGTAAGCAGATTGCTTTCAAGGTAAACAGCAACTCATTGTCTCTTATGTTGTCCAGCAAAGACAAATTTACAATCAGCAGACTACTTACTGCCAGCTAAAACACAAGAGCTATTAAGGATTATATAAGATGCTCATTGGATGTGTCTAGCAAATTAGCACAGTTGTTTAGAGCAGGTGTTTTGTTAATTGTGATATATTCAGAACTGCATGCTGTGTTTGAAATGACCCTTAAACGGCCACCTCACACCAGTGAGATGAGATGCTGTAGTGCACTCAGCTGTGAAATAAAGCATGGAGCAGGGATGACAGTGGCCCAAGACCTAGTCACCTATAGTCATTGCCAGTGTTGTCAGGGCAGCCTTTTTTCTTATGCCCCAAATCTTTGATTCTATTTATTATTTAGTATTTTGCAAAATGAGCTAAGTTGCTTTTAAGGAAGCTAGTAAAATAATTTTGAACCAGACTATATGAGCCCATAAGGTAAAAGTTATGGGGTTTGGAGATGAGAAGCTCTTTGTTTATTTCTTTGTTTTTTCAAAAGGTAAATAATGCTACATTTGAAGCAGATATTTCCCCTCACACACCCATCACATGTAGAAGCACTTAGGCTCTGGGTAAAAGGGACTTTAGACTGCAGCAGTAGGTAGATCAGAAGATTTCAGAAACATAGGGTAGCAGAAAGGATGCTGAGAGAGTTCCTAGCAGGGTCATGGCTGATGGCACATATTGACTGTAACAGTGAGAGTTACTTTTAAGGAAAAATTAAACCAGAAAGGGCTGGAGGCAGGTGATGCAGAAAGGTGATGCACTCAGCTCCCATTACAGCACATGGCTGCTGGGGCAAGTGCCACTGGCTGATTTGCTCTGCCTAGGGCAGGTGCCCCACCGTCTGCCCTGGGGTGGCCAAAAGCTCAGGTCTGGGGAGGGTAGGGGACATCTGCCCAGTCCCAGCCCTGCAGGCAGCAACAGGAGAGCAACCCCCCGGCAGCACGGCCCTGAGAGCGAGCCTCTGGGAAAGGCAGGCTGCAAGAGAGTGGAAGCAGGGCTCTTGGCAATGCAAAGGCTGATGAACAGTAAGGCACCAAAAATCACAGGGTAATTGCAGTTTAACTCATGAATTAAAACCGATTTCAGCAAACAGACTGCTTGAGAAAACTGCATTCACAAAGGAATGAAGCCCTTTCCTTTTGTCTTTTTCCACCCAGAATACTTTGATGTGTTTCTTTCTGAGTTGTGTTGTCTCACAAATTTTCCCTTTAAAAATAAATAAAATGGAGACCCAAAAAAATTAAATGCCTGGAATTGAATATTTATTCTGACTTAATTTTTTCCTGATTTGTTTATTATGTTGACTAACAAACAAACAAATCCATTTTTCATGCAGCTCTAGTACAGTATTAATCATCATGAGTACAAACAGCAGGGTCTAAGTCCATGTCTATTCATACTGTGTTATGCTGCTTCATGCTTCTGTATATTTGGTAGTACCTACTCCAGAAGGAAAGAAAATGAGGCTGTGTGTGACTGAATGTGTGAATAAGGGTGGCAGTTTCAGGTCAGTTAGCTACTCTTGGGATCTCAGGTATTAACATTGTTATTTTGGCCTAAACAGCAGTTCTCTTAAATATGTAAACCTCACTCCTTTTTTTTTCCTCCTCTTTTTTTCTCATAGGTTTTCAAACATGGCTTCATGTGCTTGAGAGCTCACTGCAACATAAAGGAAGGACTACGGATTATAACAAGGCAACATATGTGGAAAATGCAAAGCAGCTTTGATGTGCCCGCACAGAAAGGTTTTACAGTTCACAGGACTCCTGGAAGTCTGCAAGGCAGGGAGAAAGGTACATGGCCCTTTCTGTGCATGGCTTCATTCTGAGTGTTGGGAAGGCTTTTCACCACATGAGCATCCTCAGTGGTGTCGTGGTTTTACCCTAGCCGTCAGCTGAGCACCGCACAAGCCGCTTGCTCAGTCCCCCCAAGGGAAGGGGGAGAGAATCAGGAGTGAAAGTGAAAAAACTCGTGGGTTCAGATACAAGAACCTCCCCTCTCCCCCGCCTTCCTCTTCCTCAAGCCCCTTATAAACCGAGCATGATGCCATATGGTATGGAATATCCCTTTGGTCAGCTGGGGTCAGCTGCCCTGGCTGTCCCCTCCCAACTCCCCCTGCATCCCCAGCCATCCCGCCAGCGGTGCGAGAAGCAGAAAAGGCCTTGGCTCTGTGTAAGCATTGCTCAACAACAACAAAAACATCCCTCTACAATCAACACTGTTTTCAGCACAAATTGAAAACATAACCCCATATTAGCTACTATGAAGGAAATTAAGTCTCTCTCAGCTGAAACCAGGACAAGGGGGGGAAAGAAAACCTCTGTAGTATTTAGCTTTTGAGCTGCAAGATCTGCTTTTCTACAAACACAGGCCACTCTATCCTTAAGCATTAAACTGTAAGGTAACAAAGCGAAAGCATTCAAGTTTCCTTCTGTCATGTGTTCAAATGTTCAAATTTAGTAACTTTAATTACAAGTTACCAGTAGTTTGTAGCATTTTCCCAGAAATCCCAAGAAGATGAGTAAGAGCGAAGAAGAATCTGTAGCCAAAGAAATGGCCCAACTTACCACCCCACTTCTGCACACCATCTCAAAATTTGGGATAGCTTTCATTACTGACCATAAAGATCAAAATCTTAGGCCCTGAATTGCTTTTCACCTCTGTAAAACTTCCTTCCAAGGTATTTCTACAGCAATCTGAGAAGAGTGGAAGCTCTTCAGAGAGGTATTTGTTCAGATCCTCTGGTGTTCATACCATTAAAATACAGAGCAGTAAGAAGAGTAGAAGGGCTTCTTAAGGCATGTTATATCAAGTGCTGTGGTAAGATGTAAGGCTTACCGTCATGGGCAGTGATAGATAGATAGGCAGATTCATGAAGGAATGGATGTGTGTCAGAAAAAAGAATGAGAGTCACACATCCATCAAAAGTATGAGTGATGTGGCCACATAGAAAGTTACCAGCTGTCCTGTGGTAACTGCCAGTGTTTGCACTTCTTATGAGTAACTAATCCAGAGAAAATTGGTCCACAATGAAAGAAGCTTAAGCTAAGTCCTGCCTAGATCATATGATCTGAATAAAACATGCTTGCAAAGCATAAAACAAGTTCTGCAGCTTTCTGGGTGGATACATACTTTTTGTTGGCTTTAAATGGGCTTAGTTAAATAGCAAATTTGTGACAAACTTGCTCAAGAAAAACTGTTCAACCTTTCAAACAGAAATATTCACAGTGTTGTGATAAGCTCCAGCTGAAATCAAGAGTTAAAGGAAAGGCAAGGAATATGTATCACGGTTGAGAGCCCACCTTTAAATCTGGAGGGAAATTGAAGTAATAATAAACCAGGTATTTTGCCACATTAAAAAAAGAGGAGTTGGCTCTACTGTAAAGGACAAAGAAGTCATTTTAGAAGCCAAAACAAAGCAATACTGAAGTACACCGGAATAACAAATTTTTCTCAAAAATTAGTTTCTTTTAGACCTGAGCAGCAACAATAACGCCTGTATTGTAAAAGGGCAGAGTAAAGGTGTCAATTAGTTACTGTGATGTCTCAGCACTGCATTAGCATAGCTGTTTATAGTTAGGGATATGTCCATCAATAGCTAGTGTGTTGAAACTGATGCTATGAATAGACTAATACTAAGAGAAGTAGTTGTTTCAGAAAGCGTCCTGCTACCTAACTGTGAAATATTTCTGCTTATGTTATTTCTTTCTCTTCTAATAATCCAGAGGATTTGAGGCTCTGCCTTGGGCAATGGGGTATGCAAAAGGTCCACCAGCTGATAAGCAGTCTCAAGAGGTATCGTGCCTAAGGCTGTGGTTCGGTGATACAGTAAATTCAGTTTTCAATCTCCTAACATAACTTCAGAAATGTCACAGCTATGTGGACTGGTATCAGTCACATTGCTAGTTCAAGTTTGTTTAAAAACACTCAGATGGGTGAACTTGCATCAGGCTTCACTCTGCATCAGATTCTGCCTGCTTGCAGCACTCTAATCGTTAGAGCAGGAGCGTAATCCCAAAGGCTGGTATTCTGGCTAGGGGTCCAGTTTCACATTACAGCGACCTCATAGCACCAAGAGGCTGCTGCTAAAAGAGAAGAGTAGTTCTGCTCCTCCATCTCCTTTCAGCAGCTCACTCCCACTGCCAGGCACGACATCAGTGTAGGACCACTGTTTCCAGCACAAAGAAGGCGCGTGAGGAATAACGCACAGGACTGGGGGGCAGAGCAGTAAAGCATATTCTGGCAACAGCCTGCAGTAGTGTTGGTGAAACTGTAATGTGGAACCACACCCTAAACGCAGCAAAAGGGCAATAACACACGCATGCTTGAATGAGATTTTAAATGCCATGCTGCCAGATCCGGGAACTTCAGTACTGATGTCTGCAGAACCACAGCAAAGGCACCTCGGTGAGTCGGAATTCTTCTGGTGCGCCCTGCTTGCTGCTGGCAGGGAGTCTTCATCAGTGTCTTGTCTAGCACGTAATAACTACTGTGACTCTGCACTTTCTTCATTGCACTGGTGACAGTGACTACCGCTGTCCTTGCAGACAACTTCTGCTGGAGAAAGAGTAAGGGAGCATGACTGTGTAAGTCAGAATCTGCATCAAGCACCCACCTAGGCTGCTTCAGAAAGGCTTTAGTAAAAACATAAACTTTTTAGCTCCCCAGTCTATGTCTTAAAGCACATCCCAGAAGCTGTTTTTCTTGTTTCACAATTACAATAACTCCTCTTTAGTACCAAATTGCTCAAGCCTCTTCAATTCCTCCTCTCGGAGGAATTTATTAGTTTCTGAAGTCATGCCATTTATTCAGAAATATCATCCTGGTCTCTTGAATGCAGCTGTCAAGAGACAAAAATAAATGAATAGACCACACTTCCTCCAGGTTTCCCCCCCACACTTTTTTTTCCCCCACCTTTCTTGACATTTATAAAATGTTATAAAACTTTCTTCCAGGAAAAGTATGAAATACATTTACTGTATAGTTGTTTAGTTGATTACGAAAACATTGTTGCAGTAGCAATAAAGCAATAGGTTTGTAAATCTCCTCTGTATACTTGGCATTCATTAAATTTAGTGGAGTGACAGTTACTACTCTGCAAAATACAGTATTTTCAAGGGAAGATGCAAGACATACTGTTTCCAAGCCTGTTTCTTATGGCAAGTCAGTCAGTTGTCACACTAAATCTGAAGTGGAGATTGATGAGGATTGTGGGGAATATCATATTTGTCGGAGAGGTGCTGCGTCACACAATTTTTTATTTTTCAACAAGGGCGCTTGTTAGTGTCAGTTGCGGTCCCTGCACCAGTGATTATTTTGGCCAGTGTGAAAGCTCTCTGCTCTTTTACACCTGTTCTGAAGATCCAAGCATCCCACCTAAGGTTGTCCAGCTGCCAAGTGATCTTAGTGGCTGTTAACTGTTGATACGACATCAGCAGTTTGCCTCTGTCCTTCGCACTAGACATTATCCACTGCTACTCACTAGCAGCAAAAATCACTTTTTGCAAGGGAGATTTCATAGAATTATAGAATATCTGAAGTTGGAAGGGACCCATAAGGATCATTGACTCCAACTCCTGGAATTTCCAAGCATCAGATGCCAGTGAACCATCAATGTGGTGTTTGATACTCATAGTGAGTGTTTGGTTGCTTCAGACATACTGTGTTTGATTCCTCATTATAAGGTAGACCGTTTGAAATTGCGAAGAGAGAAATAATATGAGATGAACTGTGATACACAGAGTGAGAAAGGAATCAAGAATGTTTCTATTTCTTTACAGATATATGCACAAAGAATTAAACATTAGTATTAATTATTAATTATTATTAGTGTAGGGTCTTGCACCTGGGAAAGAAGAATCCCATGTGCCAGTACAGGTTGGGGGCTGTCCTGCTGGAGAGCAGCGCAGGGGAAAGGGACCTGGGGGTCCTGGTGGATGGGGGAATGGCCATGAGCCGGCAGTGTGCCCTGGTGGCCAGGAGGGCCAATGGCATCCTGGGGTGCATCAGAAGGGCTGTGGTCAGTAGGTCGAGGGAGGTCCTACTCCCCCTCTACTCTGCATTGGTGAGGCCGCATCTGGAATATTGCGTCCAGTTCTGGGCCCCTCAGCTTAAGAAGGATAGGGAACTGCTAGAGAGAGTCCAGCACAGAGCCACTAAGATGATTAAGGGAGTGGAACATCTCCCTTATGAGGAAAGGCTGAAGGAGCTGGATCTCTTTAGCTTGGAGAAGAGGAGGCTGAGGGGTGACCTCATCAATGTTT
>VWZZ01007526.1:179198-215087 GCA_013399095.1 Psophia crepitans
GGGGGGGGTTGGACTAGATGATCTTTCGAGGTCCCTTCCAACCCTTGTGATTCTGTGATTCTGTGATTCTGTAACAACATGTCGCTCATATGGGAATTGCCTATTTAACTCCTATCAAGGACACTTTTTAATTGTAGAGCTAAGAGTTTGCTCTCTAAGATTTGAATCAAAGGGCAGAATTTGACTTCAAGAAACTGGAGTTTAGTTAATTTCATTCTTCCAAAAGAAGCAGAGATTGGCAGGGAAAGATGCTATGCTAGACCTTGGTCTGAAAACCCTGTCTGTAAGGCAATGGTTTCACAAGGGGAACATAGGTTTTGGCTTTGCTTTACTTGGCCACCAGGTCAAATGCCAGCTCCAAAGGCTAAGCCAGAAGACTGTGCAAAGCATATTACTGCTTTGAGCACAGAGATGGTACTTTCTACACTGTTTATGGGTTCTTATAGCCTTCTTTGCAGCCCAGGTAGTACATGCTTGCAACTGCCTGCAAAAAGCAATGTCAAATGACCATTATAGCCAGTGACGTACTGGGTCCCACTAGTGTACATGGGAATTCTGGAGCATTTTCTTCATCTTGCAATGTTACTCCATGGGCAACATATCTAAGGAGAATCTGAGCTTCTGTCAAATGCCAGTGTAGGGAGAAGGTATGTAAAACCTCTGAAAACTAGCAAGGATCTTTGTGTAACTACAAAAAGAAGCAAGAGCTTCAGCTGTTAATGTTGCAATCAGCTGGGCATGTACTCTACCTTCAGTTTCTCTTATTTTCTTGGCTCCACAGAGACCCGTAGTATGTGTTTCTGGTTTTTGTATTAAAACATCAGTTTTATTTTTAACTTGGCTTCAGAGTGACTCTTAAAGCAAATACTAGCCTTAAAATTAATTAAAAGAACAAAAATGCATCTCTTACAAAGAGGAACAATGTATACTAAGGTTTCAAATAAATATTCAAAAGTAGGTAAAATTTTAAAGTAATTACATTTTAAAACCTTACAAGAAAATCCTTTTGCCCTCCCCCTAATGAATATTCTGTGAAGTTGTCTCCTTAGTGAAATTTCAAAGTCACTAAATGCATGGCTATTTAAGGGAACATGCTTTCAATCCATGTCTGAGGAAGGGTGTGTTGGGATGGTATCATTCAGAGAAATAAGACAAGCCAAATCCTGAGATTAGTAAAGTGGCATTGTTAATTGTCAAGATGATACTGAATAGACAGAAGCACTTAATTGTTGTGTTTGTGCTCCATTGAATCATTGTCTCTTTGTGTTGTTTTTAATTTGCTTTCTACTGTAACTCATGAAACTTACATTACTGCCATTAAGGTGAATTTTCTGAAGCTGCATCTGCTCATTGGTTTGCTGATTCCCTCTCTTGAAATTAGATTGATGTAGTGTTATATATTCATTCCAATCTAATGACTTTTCCAGAGCCCCAGAGTAAAGAAAATGGGTTTCATTAATTTCCCTAATAGCATCACTGAAAGACATGTAATGTGCGAAGTTAAAACTTCTTTTGTTTTTAATCTCTTAATGATCTCTTTTCCCTTTGTTCAGACTACCCTTAGTTTTACAAAAATATAGAGGAATGAAAACGTCTCTTGGTGGATTTGTCAGGGAAGCAAGATTTCAACCATTTTGGTGGAAATGTTTCATGGCATCTTTATGTTCTCTACTGATGTTTATTCTGCTATTCAGTCCATTTATTGCTCCATAAATTGCAATGTGCGTGGTTTCTTTTATTTTTTTCCCATCCCAAGGAAAATGAAGACCAAGTTGCTCAGCCATATCCTGTTTGGCATCCGGAATTTGTGATTTGTCTCTGGATAAAAGTCTAGAAGTACCATTACAATAACAGGAATTATTTTCATTGTAGTGAAAGAGAGATCTTCACATGGTTCATTTCTCCTGACCTAACTTCACAGTTGGTGAACCCAATTATTTGACATACAAAGATTTTACTGTTGTTACAGTTATGCTGGACAGCATGAAAAGGGATAAATGCCTTCCGAATAGGCTGTCCGGACCTAGGGTGTAAACCAACACCAGCAATGAGATGTTTTTGTGGCTTAGTTGCAGGACGAGGAATGAACAGTCTTTGCTTTGAGGCAGCTCTAATCCTAATTCATTAGAGGAGTTCGTTCAGTTGAAACGTGAGGTTAACAATTAATTCCATGCCAGGGCCAATAGTCTATGATCATTTCATGTGCCTTTTTTTGTACAAGACTTACGTTTTGGGCATGTAATAAATGTCATTTGATACATTTTGATAAATCACCATCCAGTGTTGTAAATGTTTCCCATGCTTACTTGCATCACTATTGGTGTTTCATTCCAGAGAAAGAGGAAGCTTCCATCATCTCTTGCAATGTAATTGTAAAGTTTTCTTGAGTCCCACTTTACGTATATCTCAGGGTTTAGCTACATCATGCCACAGAGTGAGATACAACAATCTCCAGACTGCCTCAAATCAACATATTTAGAACTACTTAAATGCTTGGCTTGCAGTCTCTGGTATGGCTTTGTACTCATGTAGTTTGAAAATAACATTTATCGACTCGGGAGCATTAAGGTGCCACACAGAGTCAAGTCAGGAGACAAGGCAAATGCCAGGTGTTGGGAATCATAGAATCATAGAATATCCTGAGTTGGAACGGACCCATAAGGATCATTGAGTCCAGCTCCTGGCTCCACACAGGACCAGCCCAATCAGAGCAGATGACTGAGAGCGTTGTCCAGATGCTTCTTGAACTCAGCCAAGCTTGATGCAGTGACCACTTGCCTGGGGAGCCTGTTCCAGGGTCTGACCACCCTCTCGGTGAAGAACCTTTTTCTAATCTCCAACCAAATCCTCCCCTGTTGCAGCTTCATGGTATTCCTTCGGGTTCTATCGCTGGTCACCAGAGGGAGGAGATCAGCGCCTGCCCCTTCGCTCTCCCTCGGGAGAAAGCTATAGTCTGCGATGAAGTCTCCCCTCAGTCTCCTCTTCTCCAGGCTGAACAAACCAAGGGACTTCAGCCTCTCTTCATACGTCTTCCCCTCTAGACCGTTCACCATCTTTGTTGCCTGCCTCTGAACACTCTCTAATAGTTTTATGCCCTTTTTGTACTGTGGCGCCCAAAACTACACACAGTACTTGAGGTGAGGCCGCACCAGCGCAGTGCAGGGTGGGAATGTTGCCAGCACTGCAGAGACTGTTAATCTTGAGCATTGTATGCCATTGTTTCCTCGGTGGTATAATCCCCAAGGATAACAGACATGAAAATGCTCCTCAGCTCTTTTATTACACCTGGACTGGAGACAATAAATCTAGTTCTAGTCCCAGTACTTACTGGCAGCTCTGCATCTGACCATCATCAGACTATGCTGAAGTTAAGAATGGAGTCCAGGCTTTGTCATTAAGCACTACTGTTGTGAGACCCTCGCCCACCCGATAAGGATATCTTCTAGTCAGCAAAAAGGCATTAGAGGATGAACAGTGAGCTATCAATGTTTGTACATTACACATCAGATTTTCTGATGGGGAGAAGAAAAAGCAATTGGTTATTCATCTCTTAAGAGATATTCCTGACTCTTGATTTTGGCTGTCTTATTGTTTCCAAAACTCTCTGAAGTTTCTCTCTCATCAATTGAATGTGCTTCAGTGTATTTCTCCAACCTACCTAATTTCCTAGCAAAGGAGTTTCTGATGATGTTCTACTAATTTGCAAGTTCCAAATTTTAGCACAACTTTTTTTATGCCATTTAGCCAATCCTTTTCAGTGAAAATTTACAGTTTTTGAAGGGTAGTAAGCACCAATTCACCTACTTTTCTTATTATTTACTAGTTAAATATGTACTACAGAAGCTTCCTTGACATGCTCTCCGGTCAACTCCTGCATGTTCCAAATTTGACAGAAAAGTCAGCTCATTAGTGCACTCTCTGTGCTTGTGTAGGAAGAATATCATCCTATTTTAGCATGATGTGTCTGACATTTTCTTTCAAATGGTATAATACAGCAAGAAAAACTAATCTTGAACTTGCTCCGCTCACCATGTATAATGGAAAACTATAATTATACCACCATGAATCCATATCTATTGTGCATTTTGTTACAAGTCCCACAAGTCTACATCACGCACTAATGAATATTTCAGTTATGACCTAAAGGAAGTGAATTTTGGGAAGGTTTCTCAGCAGAAAGACAAGCAGAAACTCAGTTTTGAGTAGTTTGTTTCATACCTCTAAATTATCATGGAAACTTGGCAGTGGAAGGTAAATCTCTCTGTATGAGGTCATGCATGCCTTCAACTTACCTGCTTATGTCATATTGTGATTTGTGATGATCCAGGCAATGTTTTTTTTCAGGTAGTGCTATGAAGTTCTCCATGTATATCTTTCTCTGTAAGAGCTTTGACCGATTTCCTTACTGCCATATGACTTTACATGTTCAAACCATTTTAGTTATTGATTCCTGTATCCGTAAGAATAAATGTTATAACAGTCACTTTTAGAAGGTGCCAAAGAGGTTCCCAAGAGGCATCCACAAGAGCAAAGATGTATTCAATAGACACGAAGAAACTGGTCTTCGAGAAACAGTTTGTCCCTGCTTAGCAATAGTGCAACATTTCCAACACCTGCACAAATCTGAGTAAGTTCCTTCACTGTCTTTCTATGTGAAGTATTTGCTACTGGTCTACAGAAGCAGTAAGTGATGTTTCGTCTTACTCCAAGGCAGTGTGTCCATACTGGCCATGCAAGGTTAATGGTTGGGCCTGATGATCTTAAAGGTCTTTTCCAACAAAAACAATTCTATGATTTTATGTTACCAAGGTATAGCGAGAAAAGGGACTTGAACAGGAGTTCCTTCTTCCTCCTGCTTCATGAGGAGAATTAACTGCCTTATGAAGGTGAGAAGTATGCTGTATTTTTAGCCCAAATTACAACCATGCCCAGTACTTTTCAAGTAAGTTCTGTCTTGCATGTGTCTGGGTTTTATACATCTGTCCTTATTCATATGCCTGTAAACCTGTGTAACCATCAACCAGAAGCACAGGTTTTACAGCTTGTCATTGCTCTCTGCCTTTGTAGATCTTATCTTCAGCATCTTCATTGTCTGAGTTGTAAAGAACACCTAAAAGTTGCATAATTACCAGAAGTTCTTCAACCACAGTCCAAGCCTGCTTAAAAAAAAAATAATTTAAAAAATAGCAAAAATAAAAACACAACACTTGTTTCTTCTACATTTTTTTTTTATCTGAAGGCACACTTGAAAGTGCGTAATAGTATTTGCTTACAATTCTGTATCATCTCAGCGGTGTGTCTCAAATCTGAAGGAATAAAATTCTAAAGTTTTAATCTTTTCTGTACTTCAGCTTTATTTACTGCAGATGTAAATTAATGCAAATAGATCACGTTAGGATACACCATATTCCTATGCTTTTGCAATTGAATTAAACAATCACTGAGGTGTTTATGATGCCTTTTATTTCTGGCAACACAAAGATGGCTCAGAACTGCGATATTCAGTCATTATTTTGAGTGTGGATTTGGTGCGCTCTCAGGGGATGAGGTATTTTCCCTTGGATTATCTAGAACTTCATAACAAAATGGAAGAGCTCTTTTCATTCCATACCCGGAACACTTCTCTCACCCACCAAGATTTTGGATCTACCTCCGTTAGAACTAGAGTAATGAAGATTGCAGAGGGGAACAGGGTAGCATTGTCTTCATCCAAGCGGATTGTTTACTGGAACATTTAAAGTCTTTCTGAAAGCACAGCACAAAAGTAAGGGTGTGGGCGTAGCTGTACTTCTGTCCTCTTTTTGATCTTTCCAAATGAGCTGATCTCAGAAGGTGCCTGCAGCTTTTTTCCTTGCCTGTATGAGGGTGGGATCTTGTGAGGGGGACTTTGGCACCAGAGTAGAGCAGTTTTTCACTCGGTATTTCTGACTGCTAGGTTTTTCTCCTTTTTTTTTTTTTTCAGAATTAAACCAGCTGTCAGGAACAGCTGTCTTAAAACAAAAGCATCTTAAGAATTGGCATAAATCATTAGAGGGGATTATTTAAAATTACAAGAAGCCATCAATCATATTCAGTTTCACAGAAATGTATTCTTTATTAGAAGCTAAGTTTGATAACTTTCCTCTAAAGTTGCAGGGTAAGAAACAAAGCAGTTTTCAGTTCTTTGGTTTTCTCATCTCTTGGTGAAAAACAAGGAGTATACAAGAGTTTCTCACTGTGAGCATATTGGGCCAGAGATGGACTGGTTTCAGTGAAGGCCACTGTTATCAAAGGATAAGTACTTGGGGGTTTCATTTTTTGCTCCCAGCCAAGGGCAGCACATTTACAATCAGTTGTATCTACTACACTACTGCACCCATCTCTGCTGAGACAGAGCAAGGAAAAATTGCCATGGACATCAGCTCACTGCTAATCTTTGTCACTGATCACATTGGCTGATAGCGCTACAAAAATACTGATACGGGCTGCGGGTTTAATATCTCAAGAAAGGATTCCCTGCAGAGATGTGTCAGCTTTATCAACCCTAATTTAGATAGTAGCTGAACCATCTGAACTTGATTTGTGTAGACATGGAAGAATAAAAATCAGTTAGCAGGCAGTTTACTCGCATCCCATTTCTCAGCTGCATTGGCTGAATCAAGTGACTGCAACCTTATAAGCAAGGAAAGGCTTAATTTCTTTTATGAACCCAGATTCATATGCACTGTATTTTAATCTCAGCCCCATAGTACTTAGGCTCACAAGGAGATTACTAAAATGAATAAAATTCATTGGATTATAAAAGGAGATGGAAAAGTTAAATGATCTGAAATACGTTTTATATGAGACTTTCATTTTTCAATAAACCTTCAGAAAACAAGTCTGTCTGTTAGAGGAAGGAATATATTACTGTAGTGCAGGAGATTTCAATAACTTCAGCCATTCACAAAGGATTATTGAGACATTTATGACTGAGGGAAGATGTTCCCTGTCAAAAGAAACTGAGATACGTTTTCCAAGATGCTAGTCCAAGCCACTGCTTGAGGGGTCAGAAAACTTGCTTGGGAAGTGCTGTGCTTTAGCAGGGTCTCAGTGGCTCTCAGTGAAGTGCAGTGGTGTGAAATGTTTGGAGTTGAACCAGATACAAATAATTGTGTACATTGCCTCTGCTTCCTGTGCTGCATTTCTGTTTCTCATCATGAATCCCTTCGGCACCCCTGTCCTTTACAGATCTGCTTTGGTATAAAAGACAGGACTCAAAGTTCCCCTCTTAAACCGACGTGAATCAGTTTTGGAACGTTGACTGATTTCAGCTCAGAGTGGGATTTCAGTCCTTGTGCTCTGGATTTTCTGTTGATTTTTTAATTATCCTATGGCTGCCTAATGTAAAATAATTGTCACTCTTCAGAGCAGAGCCAAAAGCCAGTGCTCCCTCTCCCATTTATAAATGTTTCTAACATAGGCACCCTAAGCACAAGCTAGAAGCCTTTCCTTTTTTTTTTTTCTTTTCTCCCAAGGCTTGTTGATTTTTTTATGTGGACTGTGGTATGAATCCAGTGCAGATGGCAGCACCTCAAGAGTAGCTTTGATTCAAGGTCTTAAATTGCTGCAGGAGGGGCAGAAGTTGAGCCAGGTCCCAACAGCCCATCTCATAGCACCTGGGCTTTCAGGGACACCAGGAGGCTCTGAGGGTCAAATTGCTGGGGCCAAGAAGAGTTGAGCATCAAAGGACTCTCCCTCCATCTGGGCCTAAATTGCATTGCTAGTGAAAGAAACCTGGGATAAGGATAGAACTACAACCCAGACAAGTGCCTTAACTGAAAGACCATCTGTCTTTGAACATATTTCTTCCCTTTTGAAATGGATTAGAGGTATGAGTTCCGGTCTGTTCATCACTGTATCCTGCTCTTCAGACAATGAAGTTTAGATACTTCGACATACAAGGAAGTAAAATTAATTAGGATCTTCTGCTGTATTAATGAGTTGTAGTCTCTCAAGTAAGCTCCTATTTGTGCCTGAAATTTATGTTCTTAAATGTTACCTGTGCAAGGAAAGTTGCACGAGTTTCACATGATGTACTTCAACCAGTTTATCTCTTTATTTTAATTGTTTGTCTTAGTTTACGAAGGGCGACAGCAAAATCAGTTTAAGGGAGATTTAAACTTGTTCACGTGTACTTAATGGGTGAGTTTGCACTGCTTTAACGTGATTGATCTAGGTTTGTGTCACTGAAACTTATACAACACTGGTGTGTAGACAGGGTTGTGAGCTCTGCGAAGACATGACATTGGAAAGGTGAATGGCATTCCCTCTGATTATTTGAGGACTCAATCAATATACAATATGTGTTTAAAGATCTTGTTTGTTTTGCCAGAATTGCCCAGAGAACATCCTGTATTTTACCAGAGTAGAAGGAGAAAGGAGGGAAAGTCTTAAACTTTAGCATTTGAAAAGCAGCCATCCGTATGTTTAGCTAACAGTTAACAAAGCTTAAATAAGCCCAGCTCACTCTGATGAATGACAGTGCAAAGCATCTCAATGGATTTTGGCAGCAGGAAGGTGTGCTGCTGAGACAATATATACATTCCACTGTGAAATAGACACTGTAAATTAAAAATCTGAGCCTACATCTGTAGAAATTAGTGGGAATTTTGTCACTGACTTCAAAGGGACCAGGGTCAGAAATCCAATTTCTTGTTATGTTGACTCTACCCTCATTAGTGGCAGAGGGTGAAGTAGGGGAGCAGAGGAATGACTTTTTATTTGGATCTCACCAACTTTGCTTTTCTATAAATAGTCTCCATTTAATTTTTCAAATTTCATTTACTTCTGAAAAACACCTCAGAATGAGAAGCACATGTAGAGTGTATGACATAGTTACCTTTCTAGGTAACTAGACTGAACAAGCCTGCCATCTTGTATAATTTTTTCTTCCTCTGCTTCTTTTAAAGGGCTATTTGTAATAAGCGACAGCTGGAAGAGAAATGTAGAACGGGACATCAAATGCCCAGTCTGTTTACTTAAACATCACATGTTCACTTGTTACTGAGAACTGATGGACACCTTGTCCCTGTCTTTACTCAACTAAGAGTGTGGGACTGATGCAAGAGGAAGCTCTGAAAAGAGAAAATAATTATTTTCTTATAAAATGCAACCTTACATCAGGACTAAGTAGAAAGAAGAAAAAAAAACTAGAAAGAAAGATCGAACTAATGTTCTGGATGGATTAGGAGCAGCAGTTCATAATTAATTTAGCTTCTTGTTCCAGTCAGTTGTAGTGAGAATATAGGCATCTCATTTATAGACTTCAGGGCCGACTCAGGTCACCACTGTGGTTTTAGTGTTCGTATCATAGCCAAGAAAATGTCTATAAGCATATGTCGTAGGGCTGCAGAATGACACTTGACACTTAATTCATTCTTATGTGGTACCGTTTTAGAAAGTATGTATTCTCCTGGCTTAATCACTTGACTTTGTCTCAGCTATTAGTAACAGTGAACGAAATCCAAGTACGTGCCACTTCTGGCACTTTTCTTGAACATTCTGGAACAGTCAAAAACCCTCTTTAGCTGAATGTATATTAAATAGATTGTCCTTTTGTTATCTCAGTGGGGTAAGATTTATCCCACAAAGGAGGCACCACAGTCCTACCTTCTTACAAGATGTGGTCAAAAAGTCACAGTTCAAAGAAGAAACGGCAACCTTATCAGAAGAATGAGATCCTGTGGTTTTACTGGCTCTAGTTTTCACAGTGGGGATTCAGTTTATAAACAAAGGATGCAGCCTGTTTAGACAAAAAAAAAAAAAACAAACAAAAAAAAAAAGAAAAATATGTATTTTAAATGTTACATCATCTTATCACTCATCAGACTGTTTTCTCTCTCGTTCTTCCTTCTGGATTTTTTAATCCTAAACTTTGGAACTCTGCACAGCACAAACCCTTATGTCACCCTTATGCGTGGCATAGTCTTACACAAAAGTTAGACCATCCGTAGGAAATGTCAACCTTGTTTTTTACTGAGGGAATGAGACATTAAATAGTGACAGAACACCAGTTTTAGGAAAGAAAAATTACATGCAGTTACCAAAATCAGCACTTTTCAACAGATTCAGAAATATCCTGTTAAAGTGTGACGCACTCGGGTGCTTGCTGGAATAACATCTCGTGTTTCATGATGCACTGGAAAGCACAGCCACCTGGTTTTGAAGCTCTTTATGGAAGAAAGGATCGATGCTTTTGATGAAAATTCCCCCTTCTGGGATTGCAGACTGGTGTGTGATTAAAAGTAATTCACCATTCACCTAACAGTTTCACACAGAAAGGAAAAGCTTGCAAGGCAATGTAACTGCCTTTGGCACAGACCTTGGCTGCTTTCGCCTAAACATAGACCTCTAATGACAACTGTTCTGCTTCATCACACACATGCCCTTTTTCACAGTGAAGGAAACGCTGTTGTTCCCTTGGGCTAGTGTGGACCCAAGACATTTGCCCTGCTTGCTGGATCCATGAGGTCCAGCAACACCATGCAGCAGTGCCTAAATCCCAGTAAAATCTGTGCAGAGCACTTGTCCCAACAAAATATATTTTTGCTGTAATATGCTTTCAAAGCCAAGTAGTGGAGAGAGCAGTTCTGATGGCACTGGAGAGGAAACCTAAAATCACCTGAATTAAAGGTCTACTCACTTCCAAATGAAAATGGAGTTTTCAACCTGACATCCTTTGGGGAATACACTGAAGAGTGGACAGAAAGCAGCAAAAAACAATTTAGAAGCATCAAAGTTGTCATGAAATGAAACCTTTTCCCTTTAGCTATTCCAGTCCTTCCTGTGGTATTGATTTCAACTTGGCCTTGCTTTTTCTGTGCCTGTTTACATGGGCCCAGAGTTAACAATCCTGATCTATAAAATATTTCAGACACCATGCGTAGACCAGCCACGATCTGACAGGTTCTTCTTAATTCCCTCCTTCAGCTTTCAGGATGATGTCTGTAGACCAGCAATCTTCATACTTTTTGAATTTACAATTGCCAAAAATATTCTTAGTTACCTTTTCAGGGACTTTTCCTAAGTGGAATACAGAACCATAGGACTTTGCATATCACAAGGTGCTGTAGATCAATAACTTTGGGTGAAATTTGTCTTTTTTCCATGGAAATAGTTTGTGAAGCTGTGAAAAGAAAATAAATTATTTTGATCTGCCCCCCAAAAATTCTGTTTGCCTTTGGGATCCTGTGTTTACAACCACAAACAAGAGTAGCCAGTGTCCTAAAGAAAGGAAGTTCACTGCTGGGAGTAAGAAAGTCTGTGGCAGAGTAGATGAGTGAATACATCTATTGCATCTACAGAGACCACTGACCTCTGCAACCATGCTCAGTCCCAGTTTGTAAATCTTCCCAAGTGGAGAAGAATAATCTCTGCCATTGGTGTTTTCCATCGTCTCTATTAAAGCTCGAGTAATTTTTTTCTTGACTGAATAGAATATTTCTTGTCTTAAGGTTTTTTTGTAGTTTAGATGATGTTGTCCTATGAAAAATCAGTTTTGCATCCTCAAGTTCATAAACTCCTGGACCTGTGTTTAATGTCTTTGCTTCCCACTTTAAGAGATCACGGCTGAGCACCCTATAGCATAACATGGGTAATATTCTTGTCAGTCAACATGCTGTCAATCAAATTCTCGTTTCATTACTTTGACTTTGTCTTTTGGCAGGGGACATTCATTCTGCTTACAATCAAATTTTGCGGTGCCAAAGGTCATGCTTCCTTTTTCCAGTTTTCATGGTCTTCCTTATGCAAAAGCCCCTGTCAAGTGAGGCCCACACAGAAACTGGCACATATCTCTCAAACTTAGAATGGTACTTTTTAGTAAACGCAAGCTGAATGTTCTCAGTGGCTTCACTGCTCGCTGATGCTTAAAATGAAAGAATTGCATAGGATGATTGCTCTCATCTATTGCTTTTCAATTTTATTCTGTTTCACATTTCACACTTGCAGATTGTGTCCTTACTTTTCTTCCCTGAAAGGGAAAAATCCCCTCATTTCTCTCAATATTGGAAACCCTTTCCTCAGCATTTGAATAGACCAATACACAGCAAGGTTGATTCTTTAGGTCGTGGAAGCACCGTGTTACTCAGTGCAATCAGTTGTATCCTGAAGATGGTATGAAATAGGTTACTCATTTCTAAATTGTAGAGACCAGTAATATCTAGAGATCTGTGAGTTTTTCAAAAATAGACAAATGCCCATCTCATCTCCTCCGATTAGTTTAGACATTTTGTTTCCTCTTCCTAAAAAAAAGGTGATATTTAACTTTTATCCTTACATCGTACAGAATCATGAACAAGTTTTCTGGTACCTGAGTCCCAGAGTATGACTGGAATATTATCCCTTAATAAACCTGTTGCATAGCACCAGCTCCTGTATCTATGTAGACTTCATAGAGGCTTTGCAAGAGATTGGCTTCCTGGGGATGAACCTCATCACAGCAGGGTCTTTTTCCTGATCCAAAACAACTGCCTTAGTTCACATCCACAGCTACTACTATTACCGCACCACTACCAGCTGTGACAACATAGCTACTTGGCATTCTGCAGGTCTATTGCCTGCCCAAACAGCCCAGCAGAAAGGCACATGTTGAGGACATCTGCTGGTCTTCTTCCCTCTTATTCCTCATCATGAAGTGGTAGTAAAGCCTGTTATGAAGAATATGTTGTCACTAGAAAACACTGATGGATTGGTGAAAACAACCAATTTCTTATACCAATACTGTTTTTCTAATAGTTCCAAGTCAGGACTTAGCTTAGATTGAAACCAGAGATGCAAACATAAAAACCTCAGAACCCGGTTACCCATCCTAGAAGCCACTAGTCCTTCAGCATCCATGGGCAGTACCAATTTGTGGATCTCATGGGCTGTTTCCATACTTCCACTGAAACATACTCCCTATCATATGCTTCCTTCCACCCTAACCTTCATTCTGACTAGATGGTTTCTTGATTGCCTGAAGACTGCCAGGGAAGGCTCAATGTATACCATAACCTATCAGATGTATTTGGGAGCCAGTTTGCTGCACACACTGAAAAACTTGTTTTATATATCACTGTCCATATTTGCTCTGTCATATTTCTCAGAGTGGACCTGAGGCAGGCTTTCTGAGGCTCCAGGCTCTGGATCATAGACAGACTCTCTATGATACAACAAAGGTTTTCCATTTACTACACAAAATGGAAACTCATTGACCAAGGGACAGGCTCATCACAGTCAATAATAAATAACTGTGGCAAAGAAAAATGGTGTCCATATCATACAAATTATGCAAATATAAATATAATAGGTTCATCAAAGATGTTGTAGATGGGAAAACTGCTTTTCCTCATCTACTGTTTGATGGATTTCTTCTCTGCAGTATATATTACTCATTATGATATCAATTTCAACCCTTATAGCTTCAAGTCTTCTTGGGAGGGAACAGGCATAAAAAAAATATGCTGTTTTCAGCCTAAAAATTCCAGTCAAATGGAAAGGACTATGATTATTCTGCTAGTGACCTTAGGCTTCTTCCTTTCTTTTCTAGGTTTGCCTACCAAAAAAATGAGTAGGAAGATCCATAGTAGAAAGATCAGCTTTCCTGATGAGCATCACTGAATAGGAACTGCTTGCCACAATTAAACAAACACATCACTTCAGAAAGAGACTCCAGCCAGGCAGCGCCCCACAGAATTCTTCTCTCTCCTTAGCAGAAATGAAAAGGTACTATAAAATGATGTCATCTCCGTAGCATAGGTAAAAATAAAATGAAATCTGGAGTTTTAAAATTTCCAGAAGACCATTACAATTAAAACATATCAATTCAGTACAGGGCAATTTCCATCTGATCACAAAGAAATAATCAAAGTGCACTTAACTTTTAATCTTCTTTCCCTCCATCTTTTCTTGTTGGTTTAATCTTCAAGGGTTATAGCATTTTGGAACCATAAGCTCTTGCATATTCTGAAATAAAACTTATATTGCAGAGTGTAAATTATTCAAGCCACGAGATGTAGGGTCCTTTTCCTATTGACTGACTGTGAGCAGATCATCATAAGCAGTCATGATTGGCTCTTTTTTATTTTCTCATTCTAATTGCAATCCCTCTTCATATGCAATTGCTTAGTAAAAACCATACAGCACTCTGACATAGCCATGCCTGGGAAGATGGTTTAATAAAACAGAACTAAACATGTCAGAACTTGAACTGCTGGGAAAACTGATATTTCTTATGCTTGAACAAACTAAAATAATAATAATTTTATCAACATAACTACTTTGCTGACCTCAAGATTCTATATATTTTTTGGTTCTTGTCTTCCTTCTTATCATTTTGAATTCAAGCAGATTTTAAAACAATATTGCTTTGAAATAGAATACAAAAATATGTAATTTTTAAAATGTCAAAATGAATTTTTATTTCAAAACAAACTCATATAAATGTATTTTGACTCCAGACTTTTGGTCATACTTCAGCATGAGTTCACAGTAACCTCAGACAACTGAAACTTCGTTTTTCTGCAAGGAACAGCTCCAGTCACAAGTACAAATGTCCTGCTGTGGCTTTGCCAGCACTTCCTTTTTCAATCTTGGCTGCAGTAAAGTAGTGCATGAGAGTGAAAAAAAGAAACAAACAGTGTTGTGGTCATCTAAAAAGCTTAATTTTGAAAGTGTGATGTGACATAATCCAAAGTTGTTTATTCAGTCTGGTGCTGTGACAGACTAAAGCTGTGATTTCTGTTTCAGCTGTCCCATCTCATATCTTGTTCCCTGTTGCAGTATCTTTCATATACATTTTTCTTCTGTGTCTAAATATTGCCCTCCTTTTCCATGAAAAAATACTAGTACTTCTCCTTCTGCCATCAGTGTCTTAATGTGAAATATCAAAGAGAAGATTGAAACATCATCACTTAGATTAAATTGTCATTAGATTTGGATTATATGAGACAAGTCTCTTTATCAAGATACAAGGTGAAAATAGTGGCATCATTTTACCAGGGTGAGGCCCATATTTCATGGCTACGGTTCATCTCTGGTTCCCATAGAATTTCTTTTTTGTTCTTAAGTCTTCGTGATCTTTCTCTGTGTGTGTTTGCACACTCCTCTAAGCAAGTGTCGCTGTATAAAAATACTGTTGCTTCTCACAGAGTCATGTCAAAATGAATCATTGATGTCTTATCATCATGTCAGGCTCCCAGTGTTTATGGAGAATCTTCTACTGTGTAACAGCTTTCATGTCTCTTATGTGCCAAAGAAGTTAATTCATGTTGGTTGCTATGTCCTAAGGGCAGAAAGAAGTGAAGGCACTTTAGCAGTACATCCCATCAGGTTGGCAGAGCGAGGTGGGCAGATTCCAAAACTAACCTTTAAAGAAGAGGTGGGAGACATCATAGTTCTTCTCTAGTATATTTAATTCCACCAGTGTCCAGAAGGATTTGCTGCTTCTCCTATTGCATTCTTGTTACTGATATTACCAGAATATCCTACAGGTTTTACTCCCACCTGACATTTTACACGTTGTTTTCCCTGTCTGACCCTAGGGATACACATGCTTCTGCTTTTCATCTCTGAAGTTCAATCAGATTTCTTTGTTGTATTCAGATGTCAGTGTGGATAAAAATCCATTCTTTGCAAAATGCATTATTTGAATGGCAGAAGAAAATCACCTTTTATTTTGTTAAAGCTCCTACTAACACCAATACTACTATTGAATTGTATCCATGTTTCACAGATACACTGGGAAAGAAGACAGAATGTCATTTCTTGCAAGAATGTGCCTCTAGAAGCCTTTCTCCCAAGTGTTCTCCCCCCAAAACCTTTCCCTCCAGGCAACTGTGAGATAAGAGACTGTATTGCAGAAAAACACTGTACTGAGCTGTAGGAAATTGTTAGACATAATTACCCAAACTGTGCCCTAACACTAGTATTCAAATAACAAGTCATAAGTTATTCTTTCTAAGGCATGCTACGTCTTTCTCGGTTACCCACTGAAATTGTATTTACAATGCCACCGGCATAAACATTTACCATCAAACAACGATGAATGCATAGGATGTTTTATAGACTTATTTGTGAATTGTTGGGTCTATATTAAGGTCCACCAATAATCTTTGGGGTTTACAAGCAATGAATACATTATCAGAAATAATGAACTTGTGCCTCTAACCTGACCATATTATACCATTTTTAAAAAAATGCAGGTAGAGAAGGATTCATTTCTCTTTATAGGCTTTGAGTGAATTCCAAACAGAATTACTGGTAAGATTTCCATTAACTTAAATGGAACTTGAAAGGATCAATGCATGGGCTTTGCACTTATAATGGCAATGTCATTACACTTGCTTTGAACAAAATAAGGAAAAGAATTGAATCCTGAAGTCTAAATAAGGCAAGGTCAGTTGTGGATTAAATTCAAATTTGAATTAAGTTTAATACACTGGCATTACATTGCTGCTATGTCTTGGTACGCTGAAAAATGTGTTGATATGTTTCAGAGAAGCTGTAACGTAATCCTGACTGTGCCAGACACATCAGGTGGGTCCAGCTGGACTTTGTCCTTGCATTAAGCCCTTCTAAGAAGACCAAAAAGATTCCTGAACAGGTGCTCCTGCTACCACAGTGGAAAGGAGAGGTGTGGAGACAGACTGATGCCGGTTGCCCCCTAATACATCACAATGACATCTAACATTTATAAGGCCTATTTTGTTTCAGTTCTTTGTCTTGGACACAGTAAGAAAGGACAGGCAAATATTAGAAATATCACACATTGCTAGGAGAGGTTGCGTTGTCTGCTGGGAGCAGGATTTTACTCATTCTGTGGACTACAGCTGGGCAGATGTTCATAAAGTTGATGGAGAGACAGACTATTTTG
Organism: Psophia crepitans; assembly: GCA_013399095.1. Lineage (NCBI taxonomy): Eukaryota > Metazoa > Chordata > Aves > Gruiformes > Psophiidae > Psophia > Psophia crepitans. The sequence goes on from VWZZ01007526.1 coordinate 196,072, forward strand.
GGATATTTTAGGGAAAAAAATCTCATCTGGAAGTTTAGAAGAGCCTTTTATGGGATTTTACTGTAAGAAATGTAAAAGAAGAGCCCATCATTTGGACTCTGATGCAGTTTAGAGGTCTCTGAGGAAAATAGCCTCAGTGGTTAAGGCATGAAGCTGAGTGTTTAGAGTCCCAGGCTGAGCTTCTGATGCTGCCCCATATCTTTTTTGTCACATTAGACAGTTAATCTCTTACCGTTTGGGCTTTTCTTCTGTACAGGGGGAATTAATACAGTCCTTTGCCTCACAAGCCAACGTTAGGGTGTCTTCAGGAGACAGCTTAGGTGTCCAGGTCTGGTTGTGATTTAACCTCCAGTGCAGAAGTGGAAAACTGAGGGAGTAGCATCAGTAATGCATCCACTTTAATGTTTGCTTGTGTCAGTTTCTACAAAAAAGCAGTCTTTCACTCGCTATTCTCTACCCAAGTGTCCATCTTGAAACCTCAGTATTCCTCTATCCTTTTCTGATTTCTGATATGACATTGCTCAGTATCAAGTTTTACCTTCTCATCAGACTCCACAGGCAGCAACAATGCGATCCAATCTTCATCAGGGAAAAACATCAGGCATTTAATCTGCATTGCAGAGTAACATTACACAAGAGCTTTAATTCTGGGAAGGAGCACTATTGGCCGAGCAGTGCAACAAGCTGTGTGCCTGCTCTCTGCAGGTCTGGAGCTTGGATCTGAGCCAGGATCCCTTATGCCCAAGCCAACCTCTGAGCAGCATTTCCAGTCAGGGAAAGCTTTGAATGAGAGCCTGTGGCCCGTGCAGTCTGGCACAGATGTAGCCTGGGATACTTCACTGGCACGAGCAGGATTTTGCAGGTTTAGAGCCAATCTTCTAGAAGAGGCGTGATGAGCCAGTTTCGATTTTCCCATCAAGTTGCTCCAAAACTTTTTTGAATCATAATGTTAATGATATCAGATCAAGATTTTTTCACTCTTTTATATCCATTGAAAGTTTTATCTGTCTTTCATATGCCATTACTTTTTATTTAATTTGTAAGAATTTACCTTAAGAATTTCAACGTTAAGCCTCAAGCCCATAGTATATATACTGAACAGTACATACTGGGTTAATGTCTTAAAGTTGAAAGTCATTGCCTGTGTTGCCTTTCACTTACACAAATTGCTGCAGACCTAATCCCTGCACTGGCTGCCCGCCAGCACTCTGCTCCTTCCACTCCTCACCAAAGCCAAAGAAGTAGAAGACACTCAGCACCACAGCAGAGGCCACTCTGGAGCTCTATATTATTTCTGAAATACAAGCTAGTTACTTTTTGAGATATCTCTTGCCAATGTCTTGATTTATATAAAGCATGTGGTGATAGCCAGTGGTATACATGAGAAAGATAGCTAGAGCTGTTATCTGGACCTAGCTACTTTGAGATTTCACAGCTGACCTCACACAACTACCCTTTACTTTTTCTCAGCTTTATGTTATATTCTGCCACCAGAAATAGGGTAATAGGTTGATAGAAGTGGGTACTATATTGATGCAACCATCAGTAGGCTTTCAGCCATAGGTGGCATTTCTTTATACTCCTAAATTCTCTTCAACATATCATCCATGAGATTAGGAAGTTAGTCCTCGCAGTTACTGAAGTAAATAAAGACAATTGGGTAATGCTTTTGCTGGACAGTTCAAAATAAGCTTCTAACCAGGACCCTCACGATTTCATAAGAGCAGGGAGAAACCTTGTTTAATGGGGTTGTTAGAGTGAGGATAAAGGTATTTCGGGAGGAGATATGCATATTATTTTGGAAACTCTAAAAAACATAGATGGCAACTTCTAAGGAGGGGTAGCAAATGGTGAAGGTGTGACTCTAGGTACTCACTGTTGGCTGCTGCTGAGGACAAATCATTAGGCAAGAAGGTCCCTTAGTCTGAAAGAGTTTGGCCATTTTCTCCATCTTTCTATAGTAGATGAGATCTGATTTATCCTTTTGGAAATAGTGTCCATAACTACACACTTTTGTTCTGTCACTGCAAGATAAATTGCATTGTAAAGACTCAGCAGACATGGTATGTTATGTACGGATTTATTTAAAGCACGTTATATACCAAAAGATCCCTGAATTTATGGCAGTTTGGTAATCAAATCCATTTAAATTAACTTGAGGAAAAACACAATAAAGGAGATTTCTATGCAATGAACTTTTCAGCAATCCTGGCTCCTATTGCGTGTATTGAGCATGAGGAAGCCTGGCCTCAGAGTCTAGTCAAGTTACTCCACAACCGATTTAAAGATTTATTTTAATCACATATTTTACTGCTTACACACATACTTGTGCATGGCTAAAATCACACCTACAGTTAGCCCAGTGCCTTTCAATTTTTATCAATAATAATAAAAGCTGCATATCCCCACAGAAAGTTGTCCCTTTGCTCTCATTTCTCCTTATTATTTTCAAGCTTTTTGCGATACTAATTCTCCCAGGAGTGAACACTACAAAGATCTAGCATCAGCTTTGATGTAATATATCATAAACTCAGTCCATATTTCCTACAGGAAGCCTCAGAGACTGATCAAACAGCTCTGTGTCGTTCTTAAATTTCCATGGATACAATACCCTGAGGTGTGCGGTAGGCCCATCTAAAATTTAGGGCTGGTTGCTTAACCTTCGAATCTAGGCATCATGCTGGTACAAAATGGAAAGGCAATAATTACCAGAATTAGAAAAAATAATGGGAATTTATTAATGAATCATCTTTCCCCTTAAGCTGTACTGTAGCAAGAAATAATCACAATAATAATGAACAGTGTTATTATCGGACCACATTATGAACACCAGTGATTTTGTACCAAGCTTTTACTGTCAGGGGAATGGTTCATTAACCACAAAGAACACTTCACATTAGGGATTCAGTTTATCTGGCCAATTTAGACATTGTTTAAGTAATTTTTAATTAAAATTGGGATTCTGCATTTTGGAATGGGGTACTGGTTCAAAAGAATTATAAGCACAATTACTACAATCAAGTTGTTAGTAGATGGTTTTTGTTCCAGATAAAGGTTGGACACTGGTCAATCTGTTAAGCAGCCGTTTTGGCTTTCCCTGCAGTTTCATTTCCAATTAGTGGGGGGGTGGATGAGAAGAGGAGGAGAAGGACAAAACCTTTTCATAACATAGAAGGTTTTTTATTTGGCAGGGGGTAAATAAAGGAAACTCCCTGGGAAGTGGGTTATAGACAGGGAAGGAAGAATTTTGCTTGTAACCTTGATAACAAAAACTGATTTCTTTTGATCAAGCCAGCTGTATGTCACATTATTTGCTGTGGTAAATATCCTTTAGGGGATGAAATTGAAGCTGGGAAAAAAATTCACTCATATTGTTCACAATATTTCATCCCATTACAGGATAATATAAAATTAATGAAAATTGCCTTTAGTCTGGAGAGGACCCCTAGCTTCCCAAGCACCAGACAAGAAAGATGCCACTGCTATATCTTAAGGAGGATTCAGATTAAACCCCCAGTCAGTGTAAATATCACATAATTTCATGGGCTTCTATGTCTCAGGACATGCAGAGGATCTGTCACCACTGAAATGTGGGGTTCATATTATTTTAGACCTCAAGCAAGCACGATCCATGGCTGTAGGTAATTTTTCCTGTACATAAACTGAACTGTACATTAAGATCGGTATGAAGTACTAATTCAAGTTCAAGCCAGCCATCAGTGAGTTTGCTGCGAGTGTTTACATCCCTTTCACTCACCTGGCACCCAAACTGGGTTCAAAGTGCCAGCATCCCTTTCAAGACAGATGCAGTCAGGGAACCCCACTGAGATGCAACTGATGTCTCCGGGTGGCGAGAGAGGAAGGTTGTAGGCTATGTCTGCATGAACCGGGACTTCTGGTGCAAGCAATGCTTGTCAAACTGCGTCCTTAGAAACTGCAAAAACTCAGATTTGAAAAAAAAAAATCTTTAGAGGTAGAAAGACTCAGGCCTTGAGACTATAACAACTGTATGGGGACAGAGGATAGAATTATGGCTACTGTACTATTAAAAAAATTAGGCATGGATGCACCTAAATCTGTCATCCTTCTAAGCAGTGTTGAAGCACATGTTTCAAGAGTTAAGTGCAGAAAATTAAGCATATGCTTCAATTTTTAGTCCTGAAGAGGAACAGGTTTTTAAACACAGGTTTTAGAGAGAGGGGTTCATGTTGTGGCAAACTTGCCTTTCTAATTAGCCAGACAAAACTGTTGAGTTCATCAGCTGCAAAGCTGATTTACACCAAAGGTATCTAGTTCATTTTTTTCCTCTTGAGATTAATCGTAATAATCTCTTCCAAATGTGCTAAATAATGAAATGAAATAAAACATATTCTTCATGCCTAAATGAATGGTTTCTCACATCCTAATGGAATATTGGTGAAGTATTAAAATAGACAGAAATGGTTCAAATACACTTGTTAAGAAGTAATGACAAACAGGTAAAGACCACAGGGGCTCCACTAGCCCAGTTTCTCTTTGATTTCCTCATTTTAATTCACCTATTTTCTTCACAGTATTCCCTTTGCTTTCTTTCCTAAAGTAGTAATTGAGATGTCTTTTAAAGATTCTAATGACTCCTGAAGTCGCATTTTTGTTGTAATTTATTTCACATGTATATTCCTCCACAGGAAACAGCTGTGTCTTCTGCATGGAAGAGAAGACATTTAGAGATCTCTGATGGAAAAATAAGGGGGGAAGCCATGTACACATGTGTGTGTATCTTCATCAGAGAACTGGAGTGTGAAGGAGAAGAAATTCTGATGGTTCTCCTATTTACCGAATGTATTTAAAATGCCTTTCCTTTCAGGGAAGGTAAGCGGGGTAGCCTGTGATGCTGTTCCCCTCAGCCTCGCTGTACTTACTGGTAACTTGGTAACGGAACAGGGAAGTAAGTGCTCATTCCACCCAAGCACTTTACCGTCTAGCTTAATTTTGATGTCACTAAAACTTTATACACACACAAGTCAATCAGGGTTTTCCTTTCCTTGGAAATGTTTTGTGGAGTAAATACATCCAAATATGCCCTCTCAGAGATGTTCTGTAGACCTTGTCAGCTGTTCCGTTTGCGACACTAGAGTTTCTCCAGACCATTTGTCTTCTTGATCAAGGACTCTAAAGTTATTCTTAGTTATAAGGTTTAAAACAACACATCTCTCATCTCCTAATTATATAAGCACATCTATCATTTCTTTTCTACAAGAAGTTTGCTCTGAGTTTTTCTGGGGTGTCCTGTTCTTAACATCTCCTTTTACCCAATCCATCAAATGCTCACTATTTGCACTACACCATTGGTGACCCAGGCCTCCGCTTGTCTCTACAGAGAGCTGCCTCTAATTTCCATGTATTCTGCATGACACACAACAGACCTTGCAACTCAAAAAGAGATCTGTCTAAAAAAAACAACATATGACAAGCTCCCAAACCTAGGAGATAAAAATTGGCATCTAAAAATAAGGTGTCCGTGTTTAACAGTATGGGTAATAACAGAACAAGTTGCGTAACATGGTAGTAAACAGTCATAGATAGTTATAGGATGTAGACTGATATACATAGAGCAAACCGGAAATTTAAAAATCATGGTCGGGAGCCCAGAACAGAAGAGACAGTAACATGAGATGGTGAAAGACAATCCAGTAGTCAGGAGGATAAAGTCTTCCACTGGAGCATGAAGAAAAGGTAGTGAAAAAGAAATCAAGGTGTCAAAGCAGACTCAGATGTTCTGATTTCTTCAAAGTGGCAATTTTGTACCAATTTTCAGACTGGTATCGTGAATATCAATCAGGTGTGGGCACCTAAATCAATTTCTTCTCTCTGAAAGCTCCCAGAATGCAAATCTATCCAAATTAAGAGCCAGAAAGAGAGGTGGTGGAGTCTGGAAGAAGAAACACAAAAGCTTAAAAAGATTGATATTTCTTTTCACTCTTCTTCTGTATGATGAATTGAATTTCTGTTAGTAACTAGGCACTTTTGCAGACCCTTATTTAATGTCATGCAGGGGAGAGGCAGTAGGTGTGGGCAAGAGAGATGAATCATACCTTGCTCAAGAGGGAACCTGCTGTGATGTTCATAATGCACTGAATTAAGTTCAGAAATATAAAAGTTTCTTTTTCTCTTGTTCCTACACCTTTTCTTTTCTCTGGTCTGACAGACACCCGAATTCATGACAGCTTCTTAATACTCATTTGTACAATTGATAATTAGGCCTGAATACAAGTCTAATCCTGCAAGATGATGAATTGTTCCTCATTTTTACATAAATGCAGTAAAAATTAATTGTCTTTATGTATAGTAGCCTGGCGCAGAGGTAAGAACTCCTCTCTGCAGTGAACCGGGAACTTGGCCACCTCACCTAGCAGCAGTCCAAACCGGCTGCAGCGTATGTTGTAACAGTCTCTAGTTTTAAAGACGCGAAGGCAGTCATCTGGCTTTTTCTCTACAGAAACATCCTTTTCTGATTATCTGAACAAAAATCCAACTATTGTGGTTTAAAGTCAGGGGAGTATGTAACAGCACAATGCTCTGTCATTTTAAGACTGGAAGTTGTCTGAAGACATTGCCATCTGTTACGTAGAAAATAGGCGATTTTGATGTTTGAGGGAAAAAAAAACTCTAGCAAACTCATGGAAGAAGTGTGATTTGTTTCCTTCATTTCGTTATCGTGATTTGGAAGCAGATTCAAATGTCAGTTGTAAGGTTCAAACTGAAGTTACTTAAGCAAGGAGGGAGAGAGTGTTGGTGACAGGAATGAAAGACCTCTCTCCTTGAGACCCTGCTGGGAGGCCCTTGTGAATATAAGCCGTAATTCAAATTAAAAATAAAGGGGGCAGTCTGAGATGTTTTATGGGGACACCACCAGCTTTTAAGTTTCACTTTCTCCCTTATTTATTTATTTTCTGTGTGATCCAGTTGTCAATGCAGAACATGACAGTTAATTATGCCTCTCTGTTTCCCTCTGCCAAACAAAGCACAAGTAATGCCAGCAGGGATTAAACTGTTTGCTTTTGGTTTACAAGGAATTAAAGTGTGTGCGTAGTAAATTTTCCCTTAAAGGCCTTTCCTAAAGCCATAGACTGGGGAAATAATATTAGCAGCTAACACTGTGGACGCAGAGCTCAGTTCAACAACCTTTAAATAAAGGTCCAATATGTTTTCCCCTCCTGAGGGGCTTTGCTGAAGGCGTGTCTACATGGGTTTCAGCAGGTTGATGTGAGCGCTCGCTACCCATACCCCCTGCCAGCCAAACCATCCACGTGCACAGCCAGTCTGACAGCCCCAGGAGGGTTCGTTAGCCAGGTCCAGTGCTGCACTAATCACAGTTTATGCTGCTTCCAGGTCAGAACCTATTTACGCCTGCCCAGCTCCCAGTGCAAGCAGGGCAGCGTGCACATAGCAGCAGGACTGTGAATTCAGTGCTGGAGTCAGGATGTGTCAGTGATGGGCACGCTCCCTGTAAGTACCAGTTTCTTGTCTTGGCTGAATTACCTCCTGTCCAAATGCTCTTTTCTAGACCCGCATGTTCAGAAGGACCGGGTCTCCGTGAGAAGGCTGAGGAGTCCCTCATGGGGCAGATTACTAATCTCTCTGCAGCTGGTTCAGATCTGTCAGATCTTGTCCACCAGAGGAAGTGCTGTAGATTGGTCTGATGGCATCAGACAGTATCTTATCTAAACTCTTATTAAATCAGGCTAATAGAAAGTTAATTTCCTATGATAGCTGTTTTGAAGTAAGTCTGCTCTAGTCCATTTGTGCAAACCTTGGGCTGTCTCAGACATGGGAGATCAGTGCTGACTCAGATCTGATTCAGATCTCTTGACAGTTTTAGGAAGAACACCCCAGGACTAACCAGGCCTAGGTGCTGGGAGCCTCTCCATCCAAGCAAAGCAGGTTTAGTTCCAGCACAAGGATGCTCTGAACACACTACAGTGGCCTTTTCTGCAAAGAAAGCAGAACCGCGTCTGCCCTATGTGGGGTCCCCGGCAGGAAGATTGCTGGAGAAAGGGGGAGCGGAGGTGCCGGGGGAACTCAGCAGTCACAAGCTTGACAGCTATAAAGTGATCAAAAATTGTGCTTCAAGGGACAGGGATCAGGAAGAGCGATGAAAGGGGATTGAGAAAGTGGGGTATGTGGTGGGTTGTCTAAATAAAGTGCTTGAGCAGTAAATTAGGTAGTTCTGTCCAAAAACCTACACTCCACCTCTACAGATTAACCACGGGAGAGACACATGAAAGTAGCAGCATAGGGGAGGATTGCTGATGCTTTAGATTTTCTGTGGAAAACCAAGAATCGGTGCCAAAAATATTACATGTATTTTATTGAAGAAAAATCTAGAAAGGATACACAAATACAGATTCTAGCTCAAGAAATCCATAATCAATATACAGACCCTGGGAAAACAGACCAGGCAAAACACCGTTGTATGCTTGTCCTTTTCTAGCACACTGGCTATGCAATTATGAACACTGGAATATTCCTTTCGTGCATATTTTGAAAATAAAGAGTCGTCTTTAGCTTCAGACTGTTGTCTGTAACTGTTATTGCAAACTTGAAATCATTAAGAAAAAAAAAAAAAAAGAGACATAAAGAAATTCCAGAGCACACTTGTTTAACGTGCAGGGACACCGGAAAAACTAGCAACAGATTGGAAGGAAAAGGCACTGCAGGTGTAATATTTAATGGAGTGTTAATTGTGCTGTGGCTAAAAATAAACGGGCAGCATAGAGGTTGTTTTTGGGTGAGTGGCTGATTGCAAGTGCTAAGCTCTATAATTAGTGCTAAAAATGATGAGCTCACTTCTCTGTGCTGTGGTTTGTATTAGGAGTTAGATGGACTTCTCTGTGCAAACTCTCATCAGACACATACTGAGGGGATAAGAAACCACAGGCTGTGGTTTCTGGTAGTCTACCTACTACTTACTCTAGTGTTTAGGAATATGAACCACCCCTTAGTCTCAAAACCTCATATCTTGTACGCAACGTGAACTGTACTTCTGTTTAATGACAAAATGAATTATTTCAAGCAGAAGGGTAAGAGCACTTTAATTAACTAATTAATTAATTAATTTAATAGCTCTTTAATTGTTAACATTGGTCCCTACCCTAATTGTGCTCAATAGGTAAGAAAGTCTTTTTAGTGTTTGAGAAGAGCTTTGACAGTGTATGTTAACACACGAACTATGAGACTCACACCTGAGTATCACCATACGGCATATTTTAACTCAAATTGTGATTCAGGTTTAGAGCTGAATGAACTACACAAAATGAAGCCCTTCTTATTTATGCACGCAAAATATTTGTTATCTACAGCAATGTTCATTAATCCCAATTATTCATTGATATTTTTTTTTGCAAATGCTGCAAATCCATGGATTGTTCAAAAGTTCCATTTTGTATTATCCTGAATGCCTTCTGTCCAATTTTTTATTTATAGTTTGTGGTTAGCTGCCTAAAATTATAAGATAATGTTGGTGTTGTATGACCATTTTTACACTGCACCAGGATTTGACAAGGTGATTTTTTTGAAATTTCCATTTTATGCACATCTGCTATTGGATTTGCATAGATGTTCTTAACTCCCTTCCTATTACACTGCAATGAACAAAATTTCATTGCCATGAGTATTTTGACAGAGGAAGTAAAAAGGCACGGAAACTACAGTTACAGCAACCATATAAGTGGACGCATTAGATAAAGCAGTAAGTACCACTGAAGCAAATCCTGTAGTTGTATTTGGAGTAATGTCCCTGTATCTACCGCTTTTGTCAGATTTCTACCATAATTTTGTCTCTGGCAGAATTTAGCATTAATTTTGGAATCAAGCTAGAGAATAAAACAGCTAAAGGCACAAGTAGCTTTTGCTTCTTGGACTGGTCTGTTCATTTGGAAATATAGATACGTCTATAAGTAATATGCAGACATGACACACGGAAATGTACACAAATATCCTGCTACAAAGTTTGTTTCTAAATCCATGACCCTTTGTTCTTGTTTAGATTCAGGCATTCTTGGTTTAGGTTTCCTTGTACCAAGTCTTTCCATTACGGATAGATAACTAATACATACATACATGTATATATACATAGATTTCTTTATAAAAGATAACATCTGGGTAAAAATTTTGGCCGGTATGGTAGCCCTGGTATATCCGTACATTAATAACAATTAGTATTGTTATTAATGTTATTAATGGATAATGAATATTGTTATTAAGGGGTTGATCTTTCAGAAAAACAGCAGTCATTTTGTAAGTTACTCCTTTAACAACTAAAGTCACTAAAACTAATGTTTGGTGGGGTAAGGGAGTGAAAGGATTAGGTCTTAAATTTGTGTTGTTTATTATTTATGTTGTTGCCGTTGCTATTTAAAGATGCTCAGGTATAATGCCACCACTGGTTGTATTTCTACAGGAAGACATTTGTCTATATTTGTGTTTTCATCCAGGAAGAAATGCAGGATTACCTGTCTCGGCTCCATAACAAACCTACAGTAGGTATGTGCTGCGTCCTGTTGTTTCTGCTTGCCTGATCCTGTTTTCTCATCTGCTAAAGCGTCGGGATGTTCATGCTGAATATCACTTCTGAAACATCATCCTGTAAGCACAAATGAGCAAGTACTTTCAGCTGTTGACACTTGAACATGCCTGTCCCTTCCCCACAAATTAAGTGAAGCTGATAAAATAGAGTGGAATAGCCATCTGTTGGAAACACAACCCACTGAAAAGGTCAGAAACTTAACAGCAGATTTCTGTAATTCACGGAAGGCACAAGACATTGAAAGTTACTGCCTTATTCATGTAACAAAGATTGTGTCAAGAAAATAAAATAGTACAATATTTATCTATTCTCGTGAGAGTGTTCATCAAAAGATGAGGAAACGGTTTTGAAGATCATTCGTCTAATGCTAGGAAGAATTTTTAGCTGTACAATCCACCACAGAAGTGGCAGGTTGCTGCATTTTTGAAAGCAGAGTGAAAAAAACACACCTAAACCCCTAAAGAAGGGATATAACATTTCTTTATTAGCAGTTACAGAGCTCTAGGGTCCCACTGTGTAAAGCGTTAGAGAAACCCAGAATCCACAAACCATCTCTGCTCTGGGAGACTGTCCCAGGTTAGGGTGAGACCCAGCAGGTAAGAAATGATGTGTCCATTTAGGCTGGCCATCTCGCAAGCGTGACTTGTCCCATGAACAGAGCGCCCACCTTGGCTACGCTTGGACCACAGTGGGGTGCCCCCCGTTGCAGCCCCCAGGTTCTTGGTTTGCTCTGGAGGGACCCCAAGGGATGCGGAAGGACGGGAATCGTACATCTGTCCTCGCCTGGATGACAGGAGTGCCAGTCTCTTCCTTCGAGCCCTGCCAAGAAGCTGTGGCTTAGCACGACAGACGGCGTTTTCAGCACAGCCACTGCTGCCAGTTTTCATTAGAGGTCCTGGTGGAGTGCTACACTGACCTCTGAACAAGGTAACGAGGCCTCTTAATGAGAGGTCAGTTTTGGAAGGCAAGGTACCTTAGTTTCCTGGTGATAACTGCACCACCTCAGAAAGGAAAGAAACTTCTTTCCTTTAAATACACTGACCTGTGCTCATTTGCATTTGCCATGTAAATCCCTTCCCGAAAGCCTCCTGCTGCTGCTGTCTCTGACCCTTCCGGCACTTTTCAGGTACTTTCCATCAGACAAATTACAAAGCTCACTGAAGGGATGGCTGGGCACTTTTTTTCAGGTTCAGAGCCCAAAACATGTTCCGCTTGCCTGCCCACGGGAGCACGCCGCTCATATTATGGCAGTATGGCATTTCAATCATATGGGTGACTCCCTCCCTATCTGCGCATGGCCCAACAGATAACAGCAACTCTTTTGGAAGAAATCTGACCACCATGAAACTTTCTTGCTATATAAAAGTATTTGAGAACCTGTGCATAAGTGATTGCCCCATTACCAATATACCAGTCATATGGAATACTGACTGTTACCGTATTGAGCAAATTCAAGAGCATGGAAAAACGCACATGCTTAGTTGCTTAAGCCCTTCTTTTAACTTCAACTTCGAGAGCTTCTGGAAGATATCAGAGTTTTATGAGTCTTATTCTGACTTGCTTTTACACTAAAGAAATTGGCTACGACTCTACCAGGCAGACCTGGACTTGCTGTAAGATGAATTGCTTAGAAGTGGGACAGTGATTTGGTTCCTTCAGCAACACCCTTCGCTGCTTCCTTCAGAATGCACAAAGAGAATCCAGACACTTCACAACTTCAGAGTCAACATTTTCCCTAACAGTCTTCCAATTTGTAAAGAAGAAAAATTCTAGTGGCAGTAAGGTTCATATCATCAAATTAGATTTATTAACCCTTCTCTATGGAAGCCTCTGTCTGTTTTAAAATGCAATCAAATAGTCTTTGCATGGTCAATGGTGTTATTTCAGCTGATTTTTTCTGATATGTATGAGTTTATATCAATTTTTCCCAATGCACAAGAACCTTTTTTAATTGGTAATGCATAGTGCATAAAGCAAAAGTTATTTGATTTGTGAAAAAGACAATCTATCGTGGCTTTTTTAATTGCCTCTTTGTTATTTATATCTTGAAATATTATCCATTAATCATTTGTGAGCTATTAATACTAAATTTGTATCCATTAAAACACTGAGCTGAAAAACCAAGAAGACAAGGTTTGAAAAAATGCTTATTACATTGGATAAGGTCCTAAAATAAAGCAATATTATGGCATATATATATCTATTCTATTCTATTCTATTCTATTCTATTCTTTTCTATATAATAATATAATATATATGCTATTTATTTTTTCTATATAAATTGGTTAAAACAATACCTTTATATTTATTTTTATATATAACATATATATTATTTTATATATATATATGGATTGGTCAAAAGAATACCTTTTCTCTCTTTATAGCTGCTGTAGATATTGAACACCATATATATATATATATGTGTTCCAATATATAGGCAATATGATAAAGTTATAGAATTTTGTTTCAGCTTTCAGCTTATAATACAACCATAAAAATATCTTGACAAACTTGAACTGCGTTTTCTACAAAATATGTTGATAATGAAAAAGAAAAACCTGGATCTTTCTTGTTCTGGTTTGGTTTTGTTTTCAAAAAAGCAAATGTTGCCATTTTTATTTACAGGTTATTGTAACATTTCTGTATGAAAAAACCCCTCTGATTTTGGTGTTCCTCATGGAAGGGTATTTTTTTCCCCATACAGTTCCAATAGTATGCAATAAAAATTTAAAGTTTAACCGAACATTTCTTAGTCTAACTGCTTTGTCCAAAGGTTTTGTATCTTACCATTTCCACAGATCAATAATCCACACACTACAATACACAAAGCTTCCCTTTAGGATTCTAAACCTGCCACATCTCTTAATCATAACATTCTTCCCAGACTAAGTATTTCTCTGCATCTGGCATAGTAGTCAATTGTGACGAGAAAAGAAGTTTCTCAGAGGATAATGAAAGATTAATATTACAAGTGGGAGTCAAAGCTGCAGTGGTAGTACGTGTTCTTTGCCAGCCTGTAAGATATGAATGCTAACAAGTAGCAACCAAATTGTGCCTTTGTGTTGATGGGAAGTATCTAACCCGCTACTGAGGTATACTCCCTGATACTTTTCTTTGTCTTATAATCTCTATGTAACTTCAGTGCCATCTGCTCATTGCATAAGAGAGATGTATGTTCCATTTGTATCAGGGAAGGTAATCAGATGTAAAATACAAACAACTGGTGGTCCGTAAGATACCACAGGTTGGCCCACATAATGGTTCAATAGTTAAAAGCCCAAATACTTACATGTTTCCATTTACATGAATGAGCAAACAAAGAAGGTGGGATGAAATGCAAAACTTGGTGGTAGCTGCTGCATAAGGTGGTCTGTGGGGTTTATTTTACTACTCTCTTATTTTGTTCTACTAAGATCGGAAGACTCATTCAGGAAAAAAAAAAAAAAAAGAAGAAAAACTGATCTAAAAGATAACAGATGACCAAAAAAAGCTGGCAGATACAAAGATTTCAGCCGTGTACACATTTCAAAGACTCCCCTTTAAAAATGTATAAAAAGACATGAAAAAAAAAGCTACACAGATAATTTAAAAAGTCTGAAACCTAACATGATTTGAAATTTCACACTGGAAGGCCATTTCCATCTAAGACTTAAACCTACACAGCTAAAATCGTTGCAAGCTTTGCCCTCAGATTAAAGCAAGGAGGTATGCCCTATATTAAGCATATTTTAGAACATAACCTCAATTACAGATTGCATCTATCACAGTATAAATAACGTTTTTTCTTATTCTAAGAAGTAAAATTAGACATGCTATATCACATGAATGAAACAATGAAATTTCAGCTGTAGCAATTAATAATACCTTTTACCAAGCTTTTCATCCTCAAATAAAATTAGTAATTAATCCTTATAAGCAAAGCTAGTTGAAGTATGCGTTGTAAATAAATTATCTGAAAGTGCATTATCGTATTTTTTTCAATAATTTCTTGCTGATTTATCCTAATTTAGGGAAACACAATGTGATTCACAAGTATAGTGGTGTGTTCATTCCCAATCAGGTCTGACTCATAGCATGAGATTATTTTGTTCTTCCAGATGAGTAATAAGAATCTCCACTGATTTAGGTGATCTTTGGAAGACATGCTTAACTGTTGGCCTAGTTTCTCAGTGTGGCTAGTCCAGGCACATTTGAAAGCTGTTACTATTTACACTCTAAAGTGGAGATGTAAAAGCTGACAGTATTGATGGCTTGCCCAAATTTTCAGAGGAATGTGATGTTTGGTCCTGCATCTCTGACTGCCATGATGGTCAGCTTAGCTGACGTAAAAGGGGTTTTGTCATTATAAAATAAATTTGTTTCACCATACTGATATTTCTTACTCTGATGTTCCCTTCTCTGTGCAATTATGAGAGTTACGTTAAATTGGGAAGCGTATGGTCCTGAACCTCCACAAGTGTAAATCTGCTGCCTAATTGATCGTGACCACATTACACCTTTTCCAATATGATTTTCTTTGTCAACATGAGGTTATAACAGCTGCTTAAAGGATATTAGTGTGTTAGCAAACATGATTTAAATCCTTTTTGTTCCTGTAGTCTGGAGAAGAAGAGCAGTAGGATCAATAAAGGCAGTTGTCTTTTTAGCATTGTCACTTAGCCGATATGTTTGGTAATGATTCATCAGTCAGATTTTGTACCAGGTGCCAAGGATGCATAAATACCATCAGGTGAAATATTCCCAACTTATTGTTTATTCACCCAAAAGAGAGCTTCAGTGAAGAATACTGGGGAGGAGATGAAAAAAGCTTAAAAAAAAAAGCTTACCTAGTTCATTCTCAAAGTAGATTTTGATATTAAGAACATACATGCAAATACATTTTAGAATAATTTCCCATGCATTCTGCCATATTTTACTTTGCCTTTTCATTTCCAATTCTTTGCTCACCCACTAACCCTAGCCAATCCTAGCGATGTGTGCACCATCCACTGAAGGTGACTCCTTTGCCCTTGTGCTCCCACACTGGAGATGTCATGTGGCAGAGAGGTTCCCAGCTCTGCTCCATCCCCTACCTTCGCTCTTGCAGGTGGAAAGTGGTCAGATAGCGACTGCTATCCCAAAGCATGAGCTGGGAAAGCTCCTGTGTCCTGCAGCAGATACAGAACTGGGGTGTGTTCAGGATCCCCGTCTTGTCTCCAGGTTGTTTCTTTGCCAAGAGTAGAGATGATGTATAATAATAAATGATTATTGTCTACAGACTGGAGATGACTCCATCATAAATATTCTTTATTCTAGGAAGTTTGCACCTGTGGTTCATGTAAGTAGCTCCTTCCTTTACTTTTATACCTTTTTATCCCTCTACTTCCCAAACCTAGCTATGTAGCAGCAGCAAGGCTGAAAAAGACTGTATAGCTGTCATTCTTTAAAACTGCAGAGAGTAAGGAGGATGGGAACCCCCTCTGCAGATATTGGTTTGTCACATTTTATTAGATCTGGTTCCTGAAGGGAAAGCCATATTAAAAAAGACTAGACTGGGTTTTACTTTCCACTATAATAATGCTCCTAGTACAAAAGGTCAGTTGTGAATTGGTTTCTTTTCATTTATATCAAGAAACAGCTATACTTGAATTCAGCTTCTCAGAAAACAACTAACTTGGACAAAAATGTGCATCTATGATAGAAAACAGAGGCAAATGGACTTGGACATGTCTGTACTGTGAAGAGTTCTCTCTTCCAAGAACTGACTGCACAGTCCACTAAAAAAGAGCAGGGAGAAGCTAGGTGCTCCAGTGTAACTTGGTGATTCCTCACACCATATTTAAAAGCAAAAAGAAAAACTGGTAAATTCCTGCTCTCCAGCCTGCTAACAAATATGTCCTGAGACAACTAATTTAGGGCCAAACCTTTCTTGCCTTGCCTTTCCCTGAGTTTACCTCTCTCTGAACCCATGAATCCAAGGCTAGAGGTGCATGAAATGTGGCTGTAGGAGGGACTAATCAGTCTCAATTCACACCTATTGTACGGTCTTTGGGAGGGTGACCACGCATAGGTGCCACTGCAGTACAGTGGCAAAACTTCTTAGAAAGAGTGGTCAGGCATTGGAACGGGTTGCCCAGGGAGGTGGTGGAGTCACCGTCCCTGCGGGTGTTTAAAGAAAGGTTGGATGTGGTACTTAGGGACATGGTTTAGTGGGTAATAGGTGGTGGGATAGTTGGAGTAGATGATCCCTGAGGTGTCTTCCAACCTTAATGATTCTGTGATTCTATGATTTCCACTAGTAGACAATTCAGCTATATTTGGTTCTGCTCTAAAGAACACAACCTTATAACTCATGGGAAACACGAACATGTTACTACAAAAAAAAAAAAGTGTTAAAAACCACTGAAAAACATTTTCCTAATTAAAACAAAAATAGGCCCAGAAATATTTTTGAAACATTCGCAAACCTTTTTTCCTGAATGTGGTCTCTGCTGGCCAGCCACACAAAAACATCTGGCTACAAACCATCCTCTGACCACTAAATCAATCATAAGGTAGACCCATAGCCTATACTGTCAAGGTGTCCCTGCCCTCTAAAAGAGTCAACAAGAGCAAATCCAGTGTCATCTCCCCTTTGTGAGGCTTAGAAGATTGTCCCATTGGATCCTGGTTAATGAGTTTTAGCTACAAGACTTCATTATTGTTTGAAAATAATTGCAAGACAAGCAAGCTTCCTGAAGAAAAAGTCATAGCTATGTAATTATAATGCAAGTTAATCCTCTCCTTATCATACTAAATAAAGTGCTTTTGTGAAACACTGTATCCATGTTCTGAAGACTATTGTGTTTACCAGATGAAAAAAACAAATCTCCTAGAGAAAAAGCTGTATCTTTGACTTAAGATACATAATCAATAACCTTGCAAGGCATTCAGGCTACATATTCACTAAGGAGCTACTTTAATCAAACACATCCATGTCTCTTTTAGGATAAATCCCTGTTGCCAGCTATACTAAAACAGTATTTTCAGCTCTTGTTTTCATAACGTTAGTCCTACATGACAGTTCTGTGTCATCTGACAACCCTAATCCATCTCAAGGTTAGAATCCATTTTGTATTTCTAATCTCCCAAATCTCTGACCACTTAGTTTAAGTAGGATTAACATAAGCACCAGAAACCACAGAGAAGCAACGAAAGCCAAGATTACACTTTGATCTGCTCAAGTAGACATTTGCTGAACTCCTGCAATACAATGAGCAGCAGAGCAGAGCAGAACAGGAAAGCGCCAGCCTCAGAGCAAAGCTATGTGATGGATGTGCATCGGTAGAAAATTAGCAGACACATTTTGTGCTTCATTAAAATGTTTTACTCAGGAAGTCAGGAGAAAAATATCAGAACTGTTCTTATCGATGAAGCAGAAGCAGATTTTGCTTCAACACAATCATTAGTCCACTGAACAGGCGAAAATCACTCAGGGAAAATGTTCCTCATGATACTGAAATTTAAATCAAAGTTATTCCTGGCCCTGTGCGTGCACCATTATGCATTTGAATGAGAAGTATTTGTCTACTTACAAGTGGAGAGATTACGTTTAGCAATTAAAATTATTTCCAAAACTCAGTTGACAAAGTTGTGTAAGCTGTATCTGTTGCATACCGAAACCAGAGGGCCTGATCTTGCAGTTCTGGTGAAAGGTTGTTTTAAGATTAATTAATAAAATTATTTCATGGAATTGCTTAAAGTAATTTTCTGTTTCCTAGCCTGAGAATTTATTTTATAGAACAGCTTTTCTGGTTCTGTGCTCATGTGGGTACAGTGCAAAATGAGCTTTGTCCACTGATAGCCCAAGGAAGTAGATTAAGTGTCTTTTTCTCATTTTTCATGAAAGAGCTGTAAAAAGAAACAAATATCTTAAATACTGAAATGAGTTTTAAAATAAGATTTTAATTTTTTTTTCTTATTCAGTTGTACCTCTGTAATAATCATTTACCATTTGCATATTTTTACAGTCTGATTTTGAAGTGGAAGCCTTCCACCAAAGAAGGGATGCTGATATTAATCTCACATTTAAAACCACAGTGGGAGTGTTGTACATATTCTGAATATAAGCTTTTGCAAAGCATCTTACAGAACACTGTCTTGTTGCCTGATACTAGAACAGCGAGTATTTTTTTAGTTCTGAAAAACTACGGGTTTGGCTTCATTATTCTTTTGTATGTTTTTTACACCTTCAGAATAATGATGTTATATTTCTTATTCCCTGAACTAACTAATATTCTTCACATTTTTTTGTTTTGTATCAGGTTTGGGGGTTTTTTGTTTTTGTTTTTTTTTTCCTTTGCTGCTGTATTAATGTTGAGTGTTCTGGCTGCTGAATTTCAAGTAATATTAATGAGAAAATATAAGTTTTTAAAATAAATGCAGATCCATAAAAAATGAAAAGGAGAAAAACTCCTCTCCTCTCCTCTCC